>JAFLJL010017075.1:25000-44273 GCA_018398815.1 Conus ventricosus
GTGCATCCATGCCATGTGTGTGTGTGTGTGTGTGTGTGTGTGTGTGTGGTGTGTGTGTGGTGTGTGTGTGCGTGCGTGCGTGCGTGCGTGCGTGCGTGCGTGCGTGCGTGCGTGCGTGTGTGCGTGTGTGTGTGTTCGTATCGTGCGTGCGCGTTTGAACAAGCAAAGAAAATGAGAGAGAGAGAGAGAGAGAGAGAGAGAGAGAGAGAGAGAGAGAGAGAGAGGGTGCGATTCATATTGATACAGGAATCCCCCCCCCCTCCTCTTTCCCCGTCCTCCACCCATCCATCCTGCCCTCCCCACCCCTCATCCTTTTAATCCACCTACACCATCCTTTGTCGCACTCTGCACACATCAAACATGATCTGCAGAAAATGAAAAAAGAAAACTTTAACCTTTTTTTAACGGTCCTTTAAAGAAACCACATCTAGCAATGTGTCATTGGATACATATAGGATTGAAATTAGCTTGAGAAAAAAAAAGTGGTGTATCGTCATGGGAATTTTTTTCTTCAAGTATTTCACCGGCAATGAGGTGCCCCTATCTCCCTCCTTTACCACTGCTATTTTCATTAATAACTGAAACCCCTTTCTCCTCCTTTACTCAATGCCCCTATCTATCCCTTACATAACTGCACCCCATTTCTTTCCTTACCTAATGCACCCCTTTCTCCTTTCCTCCATCCCTTTACCTCTAGGCGGGTTTGCCGTTCCGAGAAGGCGGGAATATCGGTCAAGGGCCTTTAAAAGTGGCAACATAAAAAATCATAAAATAAATCAACCACATTGAACTTACTTATCATCTTTTGTCATGGATGTTCTGTCTGTTTGTCTGCTGTCTGGAGGTGGTATGTTGTCTTCTTCTCTGTGTCTCCCCCCTCCCCCCCCCCCCCTCTCTTCTCTTTCTCTCTCTTCTCTCTCTCTCTCTCTCTCTCTCTCTCTCTCTCCCGTCCACTATTTCTGTTGCCTTTTTCCCTTTCTTCGTTGTTGAGAGCGCGGTTGTCCATGTTTGTTGTTTGTCACAGCTTGAGTGCTATTGCATCGCTAGACTGATGGCACCTATCACCAACTTCAAAAAGATTCTGTTCCTATTTTATCTACATTCTCATACAATCAGTCCCTTTGCGCTGCACGCAGTACACCATCAATAAACACCGCGTATGTTTGCTTCTAAAGGAAAGAAAGACGTTCACAACCACCTTTTCGATAACTTATAAGGTACGACGAAGTCCACTGGCTCATATTGACTACTTCAGTCATTCTTATCAAAATTTTAACATCATTTACGTATAGCTAACTTAAGGTTGGAATAATTTTCAGATCATTATACTCCCCAATTAATCCTCCCACTTCTCTATATCACTAAGGCTGCAGTACATTTCCGATCCTCTAATCAAAATATAGATCCACCAAATATTGTAAAAAAGGATGAGAATTTGCTTAGTTCAAAGATCATAACGATTTCACTATATTTCTTTTAATTAATGTTTACAACCGACCTACGTTTTGCAAATTGCTGATGTGAATAAAAGTATGGGAAATCGTGTTATTGCCATCCCATTCTTAGCTAGTTTACATCTGATAAATATAGCAATAAAGTATTGACTGTATCTTGTTATGCACATTCGAAAAACCAAAAGCCCCAGTCGCACATACTCATCTAGCGAATTTCAATTGCATATTCCGCCAAAGATGCCTATAATGATGTTAAGGACCTCTGATACCCATTATTATATTTGGAATAGATCAATTGCAGTTAAAGATGATGATGATAATGATAATTATGATGATGATTTAAAGAACAGAAATGCTCATAATAATGGTTAACATTTATGATACAATAACATCATCAAGATATGATGCTTAATATTAAAAATGATGATAATAGCAATATAATGATAAGCTGTCAGCATAATTAGTGATAATACTGATGATGATGCTGATGATGATGATGAAGATGATGCTGAAGCTTGAGATGCTAATATTTCATAATAATACTAATAATAAATAATATAATAATAATAATAATCTAATAATAGTAAAAAACATCAACATCACATATGTACTACACATTAAAGTTAATAATGATCCAAATCCCATACAAATAATCCTGATACTCACAATAAAAATTACCTAATGATCATAACAATGATAATCACAGTAACAAAAGAACAATAATAGTAAAGATAATAAATCATAACATACTCCTACTACTACTCTAGTAATAATGCTAATAATAATTAATTTGGGGGGGAGAATAAATATAAATACAGTAATAGTAATACCCCCCAAGGTAATCCTACCCCTAACGACCACAACAAAGACAACAAACAACCATAAAAAAAATGTAAAGATACTACTGCAACTACTACCTACTACTGATGATGATGATGATGATGATGTGATGATGATGATGATGATGATGATGCTGATGATGATGCTGATGATGATGAAAAGATGGATGATGATACTGATAATGAAGACGACACGAGCCGACACGACGCACGAAGAGGAGAAGAAGAAGAAGAAGAGAAGAAGAGAACGAAGAAGAAGAAGAAGAAGACGACGAAGAAGAAGTAAGGAAGCGCAGAAGCCGAGACGCAGAAGACGAAGAAAGAACGAAGAATAGAAGAAGAAGAGAGAAGACGAGAAAAGAAGAAGAAGACGAAAGGGAAGACGAGCAACGAAGAAGAGGGAAGCAAAAGAAGGAGAAGAAAGAGAGCAGAAGCAGAAGAAGAAGAATGAACGAAGAGAAGAAGAAGAAGAACAACAAACAACAACCCAACAACAACAATCGCCCACTAAGAACAAACACACCAACAAAAAACACGGCAAAACAAACGCTTTTGTTCCTTATTATACTTCGCTAGTGCTGCTACTGCTGTTGTTAATACTACTGTTTCATCCAGACAAAATAAAAAAGAAACATTCTGATATCATTTCATGAAACAACGGCAAGGAATATGGGGCATCACAATGATAACAGTTCCTTGCTGCTACCGCATGAAATAATTTGCTCATTGTTAAACACGTGATAGGACCTGGTCCTTCCCCGTCAAATCAGTTTCGACAGGAAACGTATTTTTGGAGTTACTTGACGAAACCAACCAAACGACCTTATGATGGCTCGCTTTGATACTGAGAAGAGCCTATCAGCATTGAGAATCTGTCTTTATGTATGTATGTATGTATGTTCTGTATGTATGTAAGTAAGTATGTTGTCTGTATGTATGTATTGTATGTATGTATGTCATCGGACCATCGAACCTCGGTGGCCTTCGTCACGAGGTTTCAAACATTTGACACATTCATACAACAAGCTATGAGAGCAAAATTTCACATGTACATGCCTCTAAGCTATGCTCTTAGTGATGCGGATTTGGCACGGAAAGTGGTGTTTAGTAATAGATTCATATGCAAAGTTCATAACCGACGTGGTATAGGCCAATCAAGGTTAGGCCTGCCCTAACCCAAATGTAACCCATCCCAATATTGGCAGGTTGTCAAGCATGGGTTAGGGAGTTTGTGTAAGGTGTGGAAAATACATGACATCACTTGAACTGACAGATGATGCTTTTCAACTGTGCTTTAAATAGTATCAGCCTGATAAAGCACTGGACAGACAACGACTTGGAGCCGCGGAAAGAGAAGGGGTGGGGACAGAGAGAGAGAGAGCGATTCCAGATTCAGAATGATATTTTCATGTCATAGCAGTACAGCCCCTATGACATGTGGCGTAAACCCCCTGACAATGATTAAGACATGTTGTAGCGAGCTATACTTTAAACCACATAACATATTATACTGTAGGTACAGCTTCATGTCAAATCCTACCTACAGCACACATGCATATACGTGCCTACGCACATACTATCTAGACAACCCCCCCCCACACACAACACAACCAACAACACCCCACCACCCACCCACAAACCCAACACTGTAATTCAAGTTGTTACATCCAAATCTCAAACATAATGGTATAACATAACCATCGGGCACTGAATAAGGAAGAAGTTTACTAACGAACAAAATCAAAACAGAAAGACAAACAATCAGGTGTTTTTTACCAATTGCCAGTTCGGCATGTTAATTTGCTAGCGATCTGCTTCCCATCACACTTTTCCCCAGTGTCAGCACACACGCTAGCTTGTGGTTTTTTCGCAACAGGCAATGAACCACCAGCAACATTTTTCGTTATTTGTTGTAAGTACGAAAGTGGAATAAAAAGTGACATCGTTTCATTGTCATTCAATTACATACTGGACAGATCTGATTGCTGATGTGGGGCCTGAACCATACTTGTATGCTGTCGCCCAAGGTTCTGGTTCGAAACCGTGCGAGTACCTTACTATGCCATCTATCTGTTATAACAGATACTCATGTACTTTTCAGTTGCAGGTTGCTGTTAAACTGCCAGCACAGTTATATTTCTCAATCCTTCCCAATCAGAATGCCAATTTTGGTGAAACATAACACACCAGTCAATCTTTCAATTCGGCATACAAGCTATGTTCACTTTAGATTACCCCAAAACCCAACGTATTCTGTACGGACATTTCCTTCCTTAACTTTGGACCCCCCGTTAATCCTTCCATACTAACATGTTGTTGTACTAGCAATTTTATTATGCTGCTTCAGTCGTGATTGTTGTCCTATTTCACCGCTTTTAGCAATATTAATAATTTAAACGTAAGTGCATGTATAATACTAAGGGATAACTCCCGCCTCTGCAACAAACATTATGTAGACGCAAAGTATGGTCAATTTATGACAACGCTATATCGCACATGTGTGTACCTTTTCACTATGATGGTTGTCAAGAGTGCACACTTCGGCCAGCATCCGTATCAACCTGGGAGTAATTGCAGTTTCAAACAGTTTCAAACTAAAGATGGTTCAATGCAATTCAATACTTCCTGACTTACGACTTTCAATCACCACCTTTTTTCCCCTTGACTACACATTCTGTCCGTCGCATTAAGACTTAGCTTAGTTGTGAATGTTTAATCCAAGAATTTTGTAACTATTTGTCACTCTTACATCTGCACACCGGCCCACCATTTTTCATGTCTGGAACGATGCACCCCATTCTAAGGCCCCTAATGTTTGTTTTATTAGGTTAACAGTTAACAGTATCGGTCCGCTTCTATAGAGGTGGGACCTGGTTCTGCAAGCAACATGGTCTCAGGGAGCAAAATGACATCATCTGCAAACAGCCTGAGGCAGATTTAGCGTTATGGTATCATTTGACTCGTGCCTGCCGTTTTTGTTTATTCTCTCGCTAATTCGTTCATAAAAAATGAGACCAGCTGAGGGCTTAGTAGGATCCAGTTGACACCGTGGACAATTGAAATAAAAAAAAAACCTGATCATGAGCATTTTCTTTATCGCGCCAAAAGCCACCCCGACACATAATTCCCTTAAGAGCCTAGTACATTTTCTATTAATGCCTTTTTTTGAGAGAGAGGAGAGAGAAGAGAGAGAGAGAGAGGGATGAAGAGAGAGAGCGAGAGCTAAGAGGACGAGAGAGCGAGAAGAGAGAGAAGAGAGAGAGAGAGGAGGGAGAGCGGAGAGAGAGCGGAGCACTCGGAACTCTCGGAACTCGGAAAATTTTACTAGACAAGGCCAGCCCTATCAGCCACAGCGGTCCGCAAACAATCAAATTCCACAACACTGCGCAGTAATATAATACTGCTCAGCTCATTTACCACCAAGCTCCCCACACCTGATAATCCAAACACCCGTATGTAGCACTTCTTCCCGATTCAGTGGCCCATACTTTCGCTGCACTTACACATGCGAGGCCCCCCCCCCCCCACCCCCCCACCACAACACCCACACACCCAAACCACACCACACACACCCAAAACCCCCCACCCCCCCCCCCCCCCACACACCACACACAACCACAACAAGCTTACACCACCCCCACCACAACACACACACACAACACCCACCCACCATCCACACGCATCCCAAACTCCCCCCCCCACCCACACCCCACACCACACACACACACCCACACACAACACAGAGAGAGCGAGAGAGAAGAGAGCGATAGCGAGAGATGAGATGGAGAGGAGAGGCGATGAGGAAGAGAGAGGAAGCGAGACCGCGCATGTGACAGATAAACTTTTATCGATGCGCCTGCAATCTGGACTATGTGCAAGTTGTTGATATGACAAGTGATGCATTAACGTATAGTCTGTAATGAAGTATGTATGATTTCTGTATGTACGTATGCATGGATCTATGGAAGGATGGCTGGAAGGATGGCCTGGATGGAAGAATGTATGCCAGTAAGTATGGCAAGATGTAGAATGTAAGTAATGTAAGTATGTCTGTCTGTATGTATGTATTATGTATGTATGTGTGTATTATCAATATTACGTTTTTACACATTGGGAGAAATTAGACGGCAGGTTTCTCCAAACCAAAAAGGAGTGGATGGGGCCCGGACGCGGGGAGTGGGAACGAGTGTGTGAGAGTGTGTGAGGGTGTGTGTGTAGTGTGTGAGTGTGAGTCGATTGTGTAAGAGTGTGTGTGTGTGTGAGTGTTTGTGTGTGTGTGTGTGTGTGTGTGTTGTGGTGTGGAGCGGGGTGGAGGGTGGAGGGTGATTACTGGGGAGTTGAGGAGTGATTGTCGACATGGCTGTATATGTCGAGTGGAATTAGGTGTCTCTGTGGCTATCTCTTTGTATAAACTGAACGACATGTAATTTCGGAGAGCGTCCTAATTCATGTATAATTATCGGATCACTTCTTATCGGAATAGTAGTTTATCATATAGGCGCTACTATAGCACGAAGGTCAGAAACATTAATCGACGCATAAAAGGTAACAATAAATCAAAGAAGCTACAAACTGGGCAAGATCAAAACTTAAGAGCAATCATAAAGTAACTTTATTAAATGTAAAATGTCTTCTGTGCACATGCTCCTTCCCTGGATCGTGAGACAACTAATGATGAGGAATACCTTGATTTATATCCTGGGTACATGGAAAACAATAAAAAGGCATCAGTAATTTGTTTCCAGAATGTGATGTACCTTTTTCGAATATTTTGTGCGAAAATGACTATATCGTAGCTGTACCTTCAATTGTAATTGTTCTAGCATCTAAAATAACAATGGGTACATTATTTGAAAGATTTACGGCACAGTTCCGTGAATCTTTAACGCATTGTGATACTACTGACATTTGTTTTACTCGAAACTCATTAAATCGATCCCTCGACACTTTCGCTTTACTTTGTAATATCAGAAAGGTCTCGTTTGATAATTGTCGGACTGTGCCTTCTATGATGCGCTGCTCTCTAGCAGGTGATCCTGCAATTTGAACCTCTTCCACGGACGTGCGAAGGCAACCCAACATGCGGGTGGTCCTAATACTTTAATAGACCAATTGGTGAATAAATTGCTTTGTTTCTGATGTCATCTTTAATGAGTTTTATACTTGGGGATCTAAGGTCTTAGACGCTTAGGCTTCCACACAAATCGTATTTTACAAACTTTATCGGGCAGTCTGCAGATAAAGTATGACGTAGTATGGCTACTAGGTTCAGCCGTAAAAATTGAATGTCTGTCCATGTGATCTTTTTCTATTTTTTGATGAAGGAATCACACAAGTGACTTGCACGTTGCTGTTTTGAGAATACATCATCTATATAACTTTGATCGTTACATAGGGATTTTAAGTGAGAATGCCCCTGGTACTTTCGACATATTAGCGTGCGTGATTAGATTTCCACTTGTGTGATCGTATCCAACATGGTTTATAATGATCTCTTATTCACTTAATTTTGTGAATTAAGAAGTAGAGCAAGTCTATTATCTGGATACTTAACGCTTGTCACGATTCGGCACTTTTTTGCCAATCTGTTTGTGCACTTTAAAGTAATTTCGTTGCAGAAAATTGTGTTTCAAACAGAGTTTTACGACAAATTTTGTTCGCCGAAGTTTTCTTGTTCATTCCCGGAGGGTACGTACTTGTCTTTGTCCGGTTTATGCTTGCGTGCGTAGCCCCCGTGCGTTTATATGCTTTACAGGTCTATATATGGAGGGTGTTTTTTTTCAACAAATGCCTGCACGCAGAGCGCTGAAGAAAATTCTTGGGCTCATAGGTCAATCATGAACGCCAAGAGATGTAGCAAGAGATATAAGTGTCCTAGTGTCTTGTGCCCAGTGTTGTTTAGTTATGACATGAACTTCGACCTTACCTAGTTATATATGAACTTAATAAGTGATATTCATGACATTTTGAAGAAAAAATTATACCCTAGAATGTAACCGATTTGTGTGTTATTTACATGACAGCGCCATCTCAAGTGAAATTAGGACGGTTACTTGGTTCTAGCCTGATAGAATAATGTCAGGTGTGTGTTTTTATTTAATGATAAGATCAGACATTTCTATCTCATTTGTTCAATTTTATTTAGTACACGTGGTATACATTTTTTTTTGCTTATAGTATCACTGACCCTGACTGGAGTTTATGCCTTTCATTGGTAACTTTCATCTAGAAGAAACAAATTATACGCCGTTATGCCCAAAAAACCCATCTCTTGGAAGATTGATACCCAGATATTTCATACAAATGGGCAACATACCTGAACCTTGTGGAAGAGTGTGTAAGCTGTCTAGATTGAAATGTGTTCCTCCTCTTAACTTGTCGAAATGAATTTGATAAAAAATAGCAATCTGAGGAAGTATTTTGGTTATTACCGATAGTTGACGAGGGGGGTTAAACACGAAGCGCGGATGCCATACTGGTCGGTAAGCTTTTCTGATGTTCAAAAGAAAAGTTGCTGGGATGTTCTTTCGCTCGCGAAACTGCTGTTATTTTCTTGTGTAGTTAGTTTGACCAAATGGTCGTGGTGATTACCTTTTCGAAAAGCAGCTTGATTGATAGGAATTTATTGTGATTATCACATAATGGACTACGTTGTTCAATCCGATTTTTTCCCTTTAGTTTACACGTGTGGGCTGTTAAAACAATTGGACTGATGTGTTATGTCTGGCTTTGTGTTTGCAGATTTGTGAGTTGGCCACCCATGAATCGGGTGTTGAAATGAGATTGAAATATCGGGCACTCGCCAACATTTCTTTAGAAAAAAGTTTTACGGAAATGTACTAACTCTAGTGGCAAATGGTGTATAACTTACTTGGCGCCTCGTACGACACACAGATCGACTTTTCTTTGTCGGATGGCAATAATTCTTTTACATCATGATCTGTAATTAGCAATACTGTTAACAGAGTTAGCTATGCATTGTGTGTTTGGTGATTAACTTTTTCTGGTCTTCCCTATCATATTTCTATATCTTTCTGACAATCAATTAATTTGCTATATGATTTACAAACATCTCAGCAAATGCTTTGCCTTTTACTAGGTTCGAAGGTATTTCTGAATTGTTTCAACTTATGGAAAGTTGGTAATATTTTATCTATTTAAAAAAAAAAGTTTTTAGATATTCCCCAAAGCTTTAGCCATGTCTTTTAGATTCTAACTTCTAAACACGCAAGATGACCAGTATTGCCTGTGTGTTGTGCATAGACTCAGTTAGATTTACGTTTTTGCTTTGTTCGTTCACACTGACTTTGAACAGATTCCTCTTCAGTCGGTTTAGCATATGGACCTCTTTTCTTCCTTTGCTCTTCACAAGCTGATTCCACCAGATATAACCGGCATGTATCGATTGCTTCGGATATGCACTTGGACCTGGATCATTAGCAACACAGTACTGCGCTTTGAACTATTCGAATATAAAATATGCAATCTCCACTTCTAAATATCATAAACAGATGGAAGCAGACGCATTAGAAAAGATCCTCTATATCATGATTACAGCAACTGGGTGAAAGTAGTGAATATGATTAATGACTTCAACGTTACATAACTGACGTAAACACAAACACTATGGGATCTGTTCGCGTAAGATCAGTCGCGCAAAAGCAGCTTGAACGACGCAGTATCTGATTTGTCAGTCTTCAATTTATAGCCTTATCAGATGGCACTAGCAGTAACTGCATTTCTCAGTCCTTCGTTGCCATAGCGCAGGTGAAAGCAAAGGTTGTCACATGGAAGTACTATCATACAATGCCTCCATTCTATCAGAGGACCTTCGCCGAGGTCAATAGATTTGTCAAGCCGACGCAATCAGTATTGATTAAATCTAGTGTTCCATAATCGCTCACATGGTGAGCCGCAGAGGGGTTACGTAATGGTGATGAATGAATGCAGTATTAATAAATCATGTGTATATTCGTCGTCCCATAGGTGAAGGACGCAGTGGTTGGTTTGTCAAATTCATCCAGAAGCACAATTAGTGATAACAGTAGTGCTTGGTTATGTTTGCAAGTTGTCGTTACTGATCCTTATGAAAGAAATAGTAGAACAAAAGTTTCTATAAGGATAATGCTGTAGACCTAAGGTATAGATGTTTGTCAAGCGTTGTTAGAAGCACCTTAGCTGAATGACGTAATTTTAAGGGAAAGTCCCTAACTATCAGTATGCAGACTGAATGAAGTCTCGTGTTAAATCTGCGAAACTAGCTGAACGAAGTTGTATTGTTGATTTATGTGAAGTTTAAAAGTGCACAATAATCGAAACCAAAATGGTTGATCGGAGTTTATCAGGCCTTTTCCAAAACACCGTATCTGACATGTGTTAGTAATAGCAGATAGATTTGTCGAGCCACATAAGTCCCATACGACGGTAAGGAAGCCGCAATAGAAGAGAGATATATTAAGCATGAATAGTCACACACCCCCTTAGTATGACTGGCTTTCTCAAGCTTCCTCACTGAACAACGCTTAGCAGTGATGTGTAAGAGACTTGCTGGCTTTGAGCCGCACCTGCCTGAAGAAGCTTTCTGTTTCACAAGAAACTCTCTGGAATGTGCTGCGTCGAAATCACCATTGCTAAATCAATGAGGCAAAAACAACATCTAATCAGCACTGCAAGAAACAGCAACGTTCTGCCCTCTTTCTCACGGACAGCAGCGAAGCAGACACAGCAGCAGAAGAAAGTAGCAGATAAATGCGGAGCTAGTAAAAACAAATAGCAGCAACAGAGGCCGGGCAGCGATACTATGACGACTCGGTTTGTTTCTCTGCACTCCCACAATAATATTTTGATTCACACCCAGACCACACAACACACACACACCCACACACAACAACACCACCACACCACACAACACACACACACACAACACCTGACAGACCGAGGCCGAAATAAAAACTCTCACATTCACACAAATCTTCATCCATCACGCGTTCTTACAGGGATATAACACTTAGACTTTTTATAAAAATAACACCCATCATTCTTAAAATTTGAAAATGTCTACACTCCGAACTCGGTGTGTAGTAGAGCAGAAAGAATGGGGAAGTTTTAAAAATGTTTTTTGCCTCAGCTATCAATCATGGAGCTATCTCCAACAGTCTCTCTCGTCGCCTCTTCCCTGTCCGTACAGGGACGACGGTCAACGACCCCACCCTGGGACTGGCTCACGACTAGTCAAGTAGCGGGACTTCCTTGTAAGTGTTTTCACGACCAGTACAGCCTCAAACGCTACGGCAGGGAGACCTCAGCTTCTACTCCGTGCGGAGCGTGCATCTGTCCTTTCCCCGGAGCCGCCTACAAGTTACGGGCAGGGAGTCTGCAGCTTCACATCCCGTATCGGAGATTGCCCCTTACACACAAAGCTCTGGGAACACCACATTACTATCCAGAGTTCTAAATTCAATAATCAAATTTATCAGTTCGTTCCCCCAGCAACCCCAACACCATTTCTTCCGTCTCCGCCCTCGGCAATTTCTGATATAACTGAGAAATAAAAATTTATTTCCCATTCTTTCCACACACAAGACAATTTTATTATCTAACCAACCTTGTCTCTCCACGGCCTCGCACCATCTCGAATCTATTAAAAACAATGGAAAGAATAATTATCATTATATTGTAAAACATATTATCGTAATACTATTCATAAACCTAAACAAACCCAGCTGTAAAGACAAATGAAATATTATAACTTACCAACACAAAGACTACACTTACCCGGCTCTCTTCCAGGACTTTACTCAGCGTCTTTCCGCTCTTCTCGGTCTGTCACAGCAGACAGCGGCACGCTCTCTCTCCGGTTCTGTCTCTGCAAACGGCTCCCATCGACGGCCACCTACCAAACTTAAAGCTCACCCGTTATAAAAAACTGCACGAGCTCCATGCATCTTTCCCCTCTACAAACTGTTGCACCGGTTCGCTACACACATGTCTGCATCAGCATATCAACATTTTATTACAGTTTTGGGTGCACTTTACCTGCACATAACATAATGCCTTCTATTTCACTAATAAACACATTACCTGCCCCCCTATACCCCCTTCTTATCCCCCATTTTTTTACAGTACCCCCCCCTTACAACAAAGAGCGCCAAACGCGATCTTTAACATACGGAGAACAGAGGTACCCTCTCTCAAACTGACAATATTCCCAGCACAAAATTCTAATCTTTACTTCACTACCATGGAAATTTATTAGCAAAATGATTCTTCAAACTCACTTCAAATTCTCTCCATGGATCACCCTAAATACAAACAGAATAGCAGAAATTGACATTTGAGAGTATATCCAGAAACATTGACGTTGATCCGAACAGCAACATACTCATCATGTAAAAACAGTATACTAATCGCTACAACAGGTCATATTGCTACCATGATCACACAAAACACCAAAACATCAGCATTTTCATTTTTTCAACGGCCCTGAGAAGAAAATCTGCAAACGATTGCAGTACAGAGATGGGAAGAGTCCCGAGCACCTGTATCCTGGCAATGACAGGGACACTTCATAATCCATCGC
Source organism: Conus ventricosus (assembly GCA_018398815.1). Classification (NCBI taxonomy): domain Eukaryota; kingdom Metazoa; phylum Mollusca; class Gastropoda; order Neogastropoda; family Conidae; genus Conus; species Conus ventricosus. Next base: position 37,873 of record JAFLJL010017075.1, read on the forward strand.
ATTTTGAAAACACAAGACTGGAGGTAAGTCAACGGGCGATGGTGATCTACTGCGATGAAAAATGTCCTTCAGAGATCTCTACCTAGCTCGTAATCCCCCACACATAGCAAGCATTCTCTCTCGATAGAACTGTTATCGAGTTTCTCTGGGTAGAAGTTTACGACTCACGAAAGCGGTTTGATGACGAACAATTTCATATGCCCTTGCTACAACGCACACCGCGATCGCTGGAACTGGCAACGACCGCACTCCACAATTGGTTTCCCCAATCTGCAACAGCAAAAACGGACTTGAAGACAACCTATCATCAAATTCTCCAAAGCAGACTGACAAGCAGCGACCCCTCCAACTTCTTTCTGTAGCTTTCTGACAACAATCGCTGTAGAGACCGTTAGCGCCGCAAAGTTGCGGGATTAAAGCGTCTGTGACTCAAACCAACCAGTACCGCACGCACTTGCTCTTTGTAGATGGACAACAAGCGTAAACTTCTGCTGTGACAAGTGTTTTCAGAGTTTGGCTGCAAAATTTCCTTTTGCCACCCATGTCACGACATAGTCAAAGTACGTACTTTTACATTTTGTAGGGACCTTTACCATGTCATCGACGATAGTTGTAGTTGTTAGGAAGAAATACAGTACTTCGTCAGCGACTTGAAACGAACGCCCAGGCCGTATGTCCTGGTATTTCTTCTGTACTTTTGCAGTCTGTAACGAGTCATGAGCAATTCTGGCATATCGGCTTGTTGTTTCTCAAATCACCACACATACTCGCACACATTCTTTGCTTCGCCTATTTTCGCTTTTCCGCCAGCATCCAGCTAGACATCTATGGGACCTCGCGCCTGCGACCAAACACAACTCACAAGTGTGACTAACTGTAGAATCATATCGGAGTTTCACGACAGCAAAAAGAGTGTGACCTGGCTGTGGCCATGTGCACCTTACCTTTTACCATCTTCTTTATCACTGGCTTCAACGTGCCATGGAAATCTTTTACCACACATTTGACTGAGCATGATAAGGAGAAAGAATGTACACTATGATGGGAACGACATACTCAAACCCTCTTGACCATTCTGAAGTGAACTGTGAACCATTATCTGCGAAAGTTCCTGGAAATAACCAGACGACAAAATACTGTAACAAAGTCTCTGCTACAGTAATCGCCTCACACGTCTTGAGCGGAATAGCTCAGGGAAAAGTTGTCGCCACATCAAACAAACTTTTAACCAAATACCTGTGATTGTCCTCTTGAAGGGGAGAAAACGGCCAACAATGTTCACTGCTACTTGTCGAGGGCTCTTCGATCCTTGGCATCTGAGACAAGGAACATCAGAGAACGAACCTTTTGAGAACATTTTTTGAAAATTTCACCAGACCTGAATAAGTCTTGACATCTCACATACTCCTGGCACCAGAAACGATTCGACTTAGCCCCTGTTTCTCACACCAATGGACTGCAAGGTAAAGATCATGCGCTCGTTTTCTGTATCAGCGATCCTTCTACTCCCTTGTGTTGTCTTTTGAGCTTCTTTTTCAAAATTTTCAATTGGGCATCAATCTCCTCACCTTGTTCTTTATCAGCCTGAAACTGAGCCAATCTTTCTTTCTCTCTCTGAGCTATTTTCATTCCTCTTTAGTAATTGAAGTACGTCTATTCCTTTTCTCTTTCAGCTGCATCTCTCTTTCGTTAGCTCCTCTTTCAGTACTTTCTCTTCCTTAGCTATATGAGCCTGCCTTTCGTATTTCTTCCGCTGGATTCTCTCTTTTCGTCTTGAGCCTGGTCTTTCGTTTTCTCTTTCAGCTAGCATTCTCTGTCTTCTTTAGTCTTTACGCTATTGCGCAGTCTTTCTTTTTCTTTCTCGCTATCTGGGGCGCCACCCTAAAAGTTAAATTTTTTTTTTCGTGCAAGTCTTTTGTTCTTTTTTTTTTTTAGCTGCCAGTCTCTTTGTTCTTTTTCTTTTTTAGCGGTAAGTCCAGTCGTTTTAGTGTGATTTTCTTTTTCTTTCAGTATTAATCCACAAAGTTTTAAGTTCTGGACCAGCAAACTCACTCTTTTGCTGTGAGGTTAACAAGGCAAATTTATCGGATCCATGTTTGAAATACTCTACCAATTTCCCTATAATCAAAAAAATTACTAAAATTTAGTCACAAAAACACAATGTTGAATCGAATTTACTTTAGTATCAAAATATTTAAGCACACACACCTGTTTCACATAAGTCCACACACACAAATATTATATCAGACAAATACAATGAAAGAGCCCCAGAAACTACAGTATGCAAATATTACACTGTATTCACTTACAAAACACACAAAACAATTTACACGCCCAAACTATACAAAACAAACTACACTATCCAAATGTCAACATACCTACATTACAAAGGGGTGGTATTCACACATAAACTTAAACATCTAAAATTCTTCCGCCGCAAGACACATCCACCAGGGAGCCCAGCGAGAGGATACGGACAGTAACAACGGAAGGAAATGAACTATCCCTTGACACTCAGAAAACTATCTATTTACACAGTAGTGTCCCCGTAAAACTGGAGGACGGGTTAACTTACAAAGAAAAATATACATGGACTTTTTAAATGAAAATCCGTGTGCTAATAAAACAACGCCTAACCTGGGGTTCGGGTCACCACTGTTCAAGCACATACGAGACAGGGAAATAAAAATCTCTCATCACCACAATCTTACTCCATACGCGTTCTTACCCCGGGATATAACATTGACTTTTTTATAAAAAATCCCCACCCTTCTTTATTAAAATTAAATTGAAATATGTCTACACTCAGAACTCCGGGTTTTGTAGGGAGCAGAACGCAATGGGGAAAGTTTTAAAAAGTTGTTTGACTCAGTTCACATCACTGGAGATTTCTTCCAAAGTCGCTCCTCGTCGCCTCTCTCCCCTGTAAGTCACCAGGGACGCCGTCAACGACCCAACCAGGGGTCTGGCTCGACTAGTCAACGTTGCGGGACCTTTACTTCAGTAAGTCTTCACGACCGGTACAGCCTAACGCTCGTCAGGGAGTCCACAGTTCTCACTTCCGTAGCGGAGGTGCATCTGTACATTCAACCCGGTAGCAGCCTCACACGTCTACGGCAGGGAGCTCCTGCAGCTTCTCACTCCGTCGCGGCGCATGCATTACACAAGTAGGGGCAACACCATTACTATCCAGTTCTAACACATCAATATAATTACTCAGCTTGTCAATGCACACCCACCACCATTTCCTTTCCGTCACCACCTCGGCAATTTTGCGCTAAATAGAAATAAATCTCTTATTTCACATCATTTCAAAACGTGAAGCAATTTTATTATCTCCCACCCCGTACTTGTTCCTACCCGGTGCCCTCTGCATTCTAAAACAATGGAAAGAATAATTTTCATATACTGTCAACTTATTCATGTAATATATCATAAACATAAACAAACAAGTGTAAGTTAAATGAAATATTATAACTTAACCACACTAAGTCTTAAAATTCCCGGGCCTTCTCTCAGGACTTACTCGGTTACGGCTTCCTCTCGGTCTGTCACCAGACGACGCGCACGCTCTTCTCTCGGTCTATGTCACTGCAACAGCTCAACTCGACGGCCACACCACAACACACTTAAAGCTCACCGTTATAAAACTGCACGAGATCATTGCATCTCCTCGAAAAACTAGTGCACGGGCTACAACATGTCTGCCTGTATCAAACTTTTCTACAGTTAGGTGCACTTATACACTGCAAAAAAATAATTGCACCCTTTAATTCTATACCTAAACACAATTAAATGAAAATATAATTATTACAACACCATATTTTACACCACACGACACACAACACACACACGCAGCACGCACCCACCACACCCCCCCCACCCCATCAGTGCACACAAATCACTTTGCACAGGCTCACTTTCAGCTTCGCACAACAACACGTCCATCCACACAGTCTTTATAGATAGATAGACAGAAGAAGGTGGTGAGAATGAACGCAACGAACGGGAAGGGGGTAAGGTGGGATGCTGCGGGTAGGAGAAAGGGGGAATGTTCGCAAAGTGAGATTATAGAGGCCCAAAAAAAAGTACACACCACACACCCCAACCACACAACACACAACAAAGGAACAGGAGGGGGGGTGGGGGGGGAAGGGGGAAGCGCCTTAGCGCAGCCATGCACAAAAGCAAGGGTGCTAATTCAGTCATCGGAGGAATTGTTGCGGAAACTCATCTCAGATCAGGCCCTTGCCTCGAGCGACGCTGTGATTAATGACGAAGGTGGGCTCGCGCCTCGCCCCCCCCCCCCCGGAAAACTCCGGGGACTGGAAAAGAGTGGGCGAGAGGAGAGAGAGAGAGATGAGAGAGAGAGGATGAGAGAGAGAGTAGAGAGCCTGCCCCTGGACAGATCATTTCCTCAGTCTCGGGCAGGGTTACGGAGCTGGTCACACCCAAAGTAGGCGAGAAATGCGGAAAATGACAGAGCTGGTCGAGTGGTGTGGGAGATGACGCCCATTGGAAGCAGAAGAGTCGTGTGAAATCTTGGCTGGGTCACGATATACTCAATTTACCGTGTGTATGTCTTCCTTTTCCCGTTGGCTTTTGTATTACCTTTTTTTTATACAGTTCTTTTGTTTGTTCTCTCTCTCCACTACTTCTCTCTCTCTCTCTCTCTCTCTTCTCTCTCATCTCTCTTCCTCTCTTCTCTCTCTCTCTCTCTCTCTCATTTTCCTCTTTTTTTTTATTGCGCTTCCCTTCTCTTCTCTGTATTCTCCCCCATTCTCTCTGTCTCTCCTTCATTTCCAAATCCCGACTCTTCCCTTAACTCTCTCTCTCTCTCTCTCTCTCTCTCTATCTCTCTCTCTCTTCTCTCTCTCTCTCTCTCTCTCTCTTCCCCTGAAGAAACTGGAGAATTTTCTATTGCGTGTTTTTGAAGACTTTTCGTAGTTTTTGAATCAGGATTTACCTTGAAATCGAGTGGATCAATTATTTTTAAGGAAAGGGCCAGTTTAACGGACCGTAGCAATTCGGGGCATCTCTGTACTAAAATTTGGTATACAGCCCTCTCATTAAAAATTTCTGCAAGAACTTGAGGAAGAAATCCACACGAAGACCGGAGGGTTTTAACAGTCACTATTTTCACGGTTAGATCACTTTTAGTTTTTGGTATGTTTGTGTGTTTTGCTGGTCTCAGGCACAAGGGCTTTCCTCTAAATCGTATTTTGCGCATTATTTTGTTAAAGAAGTCTTGGCTTCTATACCCAAAAGTGTTTTGTTGTGTTTGTCTCAACTGCAATATCACATATGCATACGCATTTGTGTGATGTGGTGTGGAATGGGTAGGCCTTATTTGGCGGGTGGGGAGGGGGTGGTTGTATTTGTAGACTGGTTGGGTCACACAACACACACACACACCACACACCTCCCCACACACAACACACACACACACTCACGACAGCATACGCACGCACGCCCCACCAACACAAACACACACACCACAACAAACACACACAACACCACACACACAAACGCACACGCAGCAACACACGCACGCACACGCATACGCATAACGCACACAAAAAAGGAAGTTGAAGCTAGAGCGTTGTCATTCCCACTGTTCGTTCTTACAATGTCTCGTTCTTCACACTGTCTCGTTATCACATGTCTCGTTATTACAATGTCTGTCATTCCACAATGTCTTGTTCATCACAATGTCTCGTCATTTCACATGTCTCGTTATTCACAATGTCTCCCCGTTATTACAATGTCTCGTTATTCCAATGTCCTTGACATTCACAATGTATCGTCTTCACATGTCTCGTTAATTCACAATGTCTTGTCATTCACAATGCTCGTTATTCACAAATGTCTCGTTAATCACAATGTCTCGTATTCACATGTCTCGTTATTCACCTGTCTCGTTTATTCACAATGTCTTGTCATTCACAATGTCTTGTCAATTCACAAATGTCTCATTATTCACAATGTCTCGTCATTCACAATGTCTCGCTATTCACAATGTCTTGTCATTCTCAATGTCTTGTATTCACACTGTCTCGTCATTCACAATGTCTCGTCATTCACACTGTCTCCTATTCACAATGTTCGTTATTACAATGTATGTTTTCACAATGTCTCGTTATTCACAATGTATTTGTCACACAATGTTGTCATTTCCATGTGCGTTATTCCAATGTCTTGTCATTCACAATGTCTCGTCATTCAAAATGTCTCGTATTACAATGTCTTGGCATTCACAATGTTCTCGTTATTCCAATGTCTGTTAATCACAATGTCTTGTTATTCACAATGCATGATATTCAATGTCTTGACATTCACAATGTTCGTTCATTCAACAATGTTAGTCTCTCACAATGTTTGTTATTAAATGTCTTGTCATT
>JAFLJL010017077.1:0-22500 GCA_018398815.1 Conus ventricosus
CCGTCACCCCGTGCAACACCCCTGACCACACACCCGTCACCCGTGCAACAACCCTGACAACAACACTCACCCGTGCAACAACCCTGACAACACTCACCCCGTGCAACAACCCTGACAACAACACTCACCCCGTGCAACACCCCTGACTACAACACCCGTCACCCCGTGCAACACCCCTGACCACAACACTCACCCCATGCAACAACCCTGACCACAACACTCACCCCGTGCAACAACCCTGACCACAACACCGTCACCCCGTGCAACACCCTAAACCACAACACTCACCCCGTGCAACAACCCTGACCACAACACTCACCCCGTGCAACACCCCCGACCACAACACTCACCCGTGCAACAACCCTGACCACAACACTCACCCCGTGCAACAACCCTGACCATAACCAACATCACCAGCATCAACCCTGACCATAACCAACATCACCAGCATCAACCCTGACCATAACCAACATCACCAGCATCAACCCTGACCATAACCAACATCACCAGCATCAACCCTGACCATAACCAACATCACCAGCATCAACCCTGACCATAACCAACATCACCAGCATCAACCTGACCATAACCAACATCACCAGCATCAACCCTGACCATAACCAACATCACCAGCATCAACCCTGACCATAACCAACATCATCAGCATCAACCCTGACCATAACCAACATCATTCAGCATCAACCCTGACCATAACCAACATCATAAGCATCAACCCTGACCCCCAAATTCCTTAGATCGATCAATGGTCCAGGACTGTCACCTAAGCGCCATCATCACCACATTTCATCCAACCCGCTCAGGAAATCTTCACCGGTTCCGAGTACCGCTGCCATGCACGCGCGCGCACACACACACACACACACACCACACGAACTCACTCACTCACACACACACACACACTCACTCACACGTACTCACTCACACACACACACACACACACACGTACTCACTCACCACACACACACACACACACACACACACACACACACACACACACAAACTCACACACACACACTCACACACACACACACTTACTCACTCACTCACACAAACACACACACACCACACACACACGTCTGCCCGGCGAGGCGAGGCCACGACTAATAGCAACGACGGCCACACGTACAACCATACTCACTGCATTCGGGAAGTCTCGTTGGCGACGGGAGTCCAGGAGACCGTCTGGGAGGCGTTGTCGAAGGTGAAGCCGGAGGACGGCTCGTCCACGACGACGTAGGTGGGAATCTCGGAGTCCTCGTCGTCCGTGGCGTGAGAAGAGAGACGACGGGCTGGTTGACGGTGACGTTGATGCGTTCGGGACCCGTCACCTCCGGGTTGCTGTTCTCTGTCGACAGACGACAACAAACACGCCGTGCGTGTGATGGTGGTCTCTGAATGACCCACGATTCCCTGGCTGGCGTTTGTCTGTTGCTAGATCTCCATGTCAGTGACCACAACAACAAAAAAGAAGAAAAAGAAAAAAAAAGAGGAGAAAGACGTACGGCCATGTTGGCGCGTGCGGTCGACATACTCGTTTCTCATCGGATGTGTTTTTGTCACTGAGTGACAAAAGAGGCCATGTGCTGGTCACTCCTTTGACGTGCTTGTCAAGAAGGAAGAAATCATGCTGGTTTTGTCATCTGACATCCTTGCCAATAGAAAAGAAAAACAAACAAAAAAACAAACCAACCACAAAAAAAAAAAAAAAAACAGTAAATTAGTGGGGTATGTTTTGCTCCCATAAGGAAACCTAACACAGAGTAAACTTTTATTCAAGACTGGCACAGCCTTTTAAACTTGAATAAAGTCAGACAAATACATAGACGAACAATCTAATAGTGGGGGAAAAACAAGCGCAGGCCAACAACTGAACTGTCTTCATAGTAATGACCTGGCAAAGATTTGGACTTGAGGGGAGGGGAGAGGGGAGTTTGAAGATGGAGAAACTAGGAACATGAATTAAAAAAAAAAAATTACAGATATGGAAACTCTTCACTAGCTGCATAAGGGAACCATCGCAATCCCCTTTGAAGGCAGATATATTTGTATTGCCTGCTCCGAGGCCTTTCGCCCGCTGGGTCGGGACTCATCAGGGAGACACGGCTGGTTGTGTCTGCGCTCCCGGCGTCAAATAGAGACACACCACAGTCCATAATACTGTGGTGTTCTCACCACCATGGGTGCAAAAAAAGAATCCAATAGCACCCCAGAGCAGCCAACGAAGAGTAGTAATGCAACCAAACGAAGTGTGGGGAAGAAAAAAAGTTGCTGTAAAACTAAAGACATTATGCAGATAATATAAATGTAGGGGACAGTCTTTGAGCCTACGCCTGAGGATCCACCCAAAGATGCAAGGGAGATCAAAAGACAAACATACAAACGGACTGAAACAAATAACCTCAATTTAATCAAAGCAAAATCGGAATGAAATGAGGTAGGTTACAGTAAACGATAAACAGTAAATTAGTGGGGTATGTTTTGCTCCCATAAGGAAACCTAACACAGAGTAACTTTTATTCAAGACTGGCACAGCCTTTTAAACTTGAATAAAGTCAGACAAATACATAGACGAACAATCTAACAGTGGGGGGAAAACAAGCGCAGGCCAACAACTGAACTGTCTTCATAGTAATGACCTGGCAAAGATTGGACTTGAGGGGAGGGGACGCCGGGAGCGCAGACACAACCAGCCGTGTCTCCCTGATGAGTCCCGACCCAGCGGGCGAAAGGCCTCGGAGCAGGCAATACAAATATATCTGCCTTCAAAGGGGATTGCGATGGTTCCCTTATGCAGCTAGTGAAGAGTTTCCATATCTGTAATTTTTTTTTTTTAATTCATGTTCCTAGTTTCTCCATCTTCAAACTCCCTCTCCCCTCCCCTCAAGTCCAAATCTTTGCCAGATCATTACTATGAAGACAGTTCAGTTGTTGGCCTGCGCTTGTTTTTCCCCACTATTAGATTGTTCGTCTATGTATTTGTCTGACTTATTCAAGTTTAAAAGGCTGTGCCAGTCTTGAATAAAAGTTACTCTGTGTTAGGTTTCCTTATGGGAGCAAAACATACCCCACTAATTTACTGTTTATCGTTTACTGTTCCCTACCTCATTTCATTTCCGAAAAAAGAAAAAAAAAACCGACCAACCAACCAACCAACAAAAACGAAACAACACAAAACAAAACAAAATCCCTGCTGTGCTGGTTTGTGATCCGACTATCCTTGCTAATAGCAATAATAACAAACATTTCAAAACAAAAAAAACCAACAACAACCAAAAACCTGGCATACTGCTTTGTCATTTGACATTCACATCAAACAAAAACCACAACCACCACCACAACCACAACAACAACAGAACAAAACTCCCAAACCCCACCACGCCATGTCGATTTGCCATTCAACATCTCTGACAATGAAAAAAAAAACAAACACAACTCCATGTTGGCTTGTCTTGTGACGTCTTTGTCAATCAATCAATCAATCCAACCCTTTGCTTTGCCATCTGACATCCTTGTCGACTGTAAAACAAACAGAACAAAAAAATGTTTTTCAACATCTGACATACCACCCACTGAGGAACAATGACTGACTGTCTGTTTGTACCCACAGACAGAAAAGCAGTGACTGTACCCCCCCCCCCCCCCCCCCCCCCCCTTAAACAGATCAACAATTACTCACTGTCGCGCCCCCCCCCCTCTCCCCACCCCACTCCCCCAAAAAAGAAGAGAAAAGAAAAGACAACAACTTACTGATTATGTCACTCCCCCCCCCCAAAAAAAAAAAAAATCAGTAATGACTCATTGACTATGTGCCCCCTCCCCCTCCACAACACAACACACACACACAACACACACACACAACACACACACACACCGGCAAGTACCTAGATACAGTCCTTATAACTAGCTGTTTCTCTGTCTCCCACACCGTCCTGCCACACCCCCTACATACTCCCCCTCCCCCCCCCCACCTGTCACGCGCCCGGCACGCGCCGTGCCCGTGCCCATGACTTACGAGCGTTGGCCACGCCGGCTTCCACCTCGTCCTTGACCGCCTTGGTGCCTTGGGCCAGGCTGGCGTCCCCTGTGGCGATGTAGTCAAAGATGCAGCCTGTGTCCTGGGGTCCCCCACACACGCCTCCGCCTCCGCCAGCAGCGTTTGGTTCACTTCCGATAAAAAGACGGGCACAAAACTGTCGTTCGTGTAGGACGCGGTGTTTCAGACCTTCCCGTACCAGAAGTTGCTCGTGGCGTCCGTTCAAAGCCCTGATGAAGAAGAAGAAGAAAAAAGAAAAAAAAAGGGTAGTAGTTATATGTTACTGTTTTGATTTTTGAAAATGATCATATTGGATCTTAATTATGAAATTATCATTCGCGCCACGGATGAAATTCGATATCAGATGAAGATGAAGACGAGACGGACGACGACGACGACGACGCACAACGGGACACCAACGAGTACTCTGGGGAAAAGAATGGAATGACATTTATTTTTTCATCGAACATACAAACAAACAAACAAACAAACACCGAGAGTCCACTAACTGACATGCAATCATAATGGTTCTCATGGTTGACAAAAAAGATCACACCTGAAACAAAATCTTAGTATTAAAAAAAAAAAAATCTAAGCGAAGAAATATAATTACAAGGTGAAGAGAGAGAAAAAAAATCTATCCTTGATACTGTACTTGATGTGATCACTTCCGCGAATCCTTCACACTGCAGTACGAGACTAATTTACATATGTTGTGACAGGTCAGCTTTCTCTGCACAAGCCGTCATTACCTCATCCAGGCAATTACGTGACTCTGGATTCGTGCAAATACAGGTACCTTCATCTTACTATACGTGACTCTGGATTCGTGCAAATAAAGGTACCTTCATCTTACTATACGGGACTCTGGATTTGTGCAAATAAAGGCACCTTCATCTTACTATACGGGACTCTGGATTCGTGCAAATAAAGGTACCTTCATCTTACTATACGGGACTCTGGATTCGTGCAAATAAGGTACCTTCATCTTACTATACGGGGACTCTGGATTCGTGCAAATAAAGGTACCTTCATCTTACTATACGTGACTCTGGATTCGTGCAAATAAAGGTACCTTCATCTTACTATACGTGACTCTGGATTCGTGCAAATAAAGGTACCTTCATCTTACTATACGTGACTCTGGATTCGTGCAAATAAAGGTACCTTCATCTTACTATACGTGACTCTGGATTCGTGCAAATAAAGGTACCGTCATCTTACTATACGTGACACTGGATTCGTGCGAATACAGGTACCTTCATCTTACTTTACGTGACTCTGCATTCGTGCGAATACAGGTACCTTCATCTTATATACGTGACACTGGATTCGTGCAAATAAAGGTACCTTCATCTTACTATACGTGACTCTGGATTCGTGCAAATACAGGTACCTTCATCTTACTATACGTGACTCTGGATTCGTGCAAATACAGGTACCTTCATCTTACTATACGTGACTCTGCATTCGTGCGAATACAAGTACCTTCATCTTACTTTACGTGACTCTGCATTCGTGCAAATAAAGGTACTTCATCTTACTATACGTGACTCTGGATTCGTGCAATAAAGGTACCGTCATCTTACTATACGTGACACTGGATTCGTGCGAATACAAGTACCTTCATCTTTATTACGTGACTCTGCATTCGTGCGAATACAAGTACCTTCATCTTACTACACGTGACTCTGCATTCGTGCAAATAAAGGTACCTTCATCTTACAAATACGTGACACTGGATTCGTGCAAATACAGGTACCTTCATCTTACTATACGTGACTCTGGATTCGTGCAAATACAGGTACCTTCATCTTACTATACGTGACTCTGCATTCGTGCAAATAAAGGTACCTTCATCTACTATACGTGACTCTGCATTCGTGCAGATAAAGGTTCCTTCATCTTACTGGATTTCAGGGAAAAGTTATAAGATCTTGATGAAAGCAGGTGATCACGCTTTTTTTAAAAACAAAACAAACAAACAAACAAACATACAAACAAAAAAAAAAACGAAACAACAACAACAACAACAACAACAACAACAACAACCACCACCACCACCAAACACACAGGAACGACATGTGGTGCTGACAGAGAGCCCGATAGAATAGACCTACTCTAAACCAAACAAAAACCGAAACCCCCCCCCAAAAAACAAACAAACAAACAAAACAAACAACCAAAAAAAAAAAAACGAGAAAAAGAAAAATCAAAATCGGGGTAAGATAACGCCCGTCTTTCTGACTGCGAACAGAGCTACCTTTGTCGATTTCTGGGTCAAGGGTCAAGTAAAGAGATCTTAAAGAGTTCAACGTAGGATGTGAAGCGCACGCTTGGATAACTCTCGGGTGTGTCCCCTTGTCTTGATTACAGGCGCCACGGCCCCAACCCTTGTCTTGGGCCTTCTTCTCTCTTCCTGACTGACCTGGCCATGAGGCCCATGGGGGGCAACACATCACCCTGGCGATCAGACCCATGGGGGCAACACATCACCCTGGCGATGAAGCCCATGGGGGGGGCAACACATCACCCTGGCGATCAGACCCATGGGGGCAACACATCACCCTGGCGATGAGGCCCATGGGGGGCAACACATCACCCTGGCGATCAGACCCATGGGGGCAACACATCACCCTGGCGATCAGACCCATGGGGGCAACACATCACCCTGGCGATCAGACCCATGGGGGCAACACATCACCCTGGCGATCAGACCCATGGGGGCAACACATCACCCTGGCGAATGAGGCCCATGGGGGCAACACATCACCCTGGCGATGAGGCCCATGGGGGGCAACACATCACCCTGGCGATCAGGCCCATGGGGGCAACACATCACCCTGGCGACGAGGCCCATGGGGCAACACATCACCCTGGCGATCAGACCCATGGGGGCAACACATCACCCTGGCGATCAGACCCATGGGGGCAACACATCACCCGGCGATCAGACCCAGGGGGGCAACACCCCACCCTGCGATCAGACCCAGGGGGCAACACATACCCTGGCGATCGACCCATGGGGCAACACATCACCCTGGCGATCAGGCCCGGGGGCAAACACACCCTGGCGATGGGGCCCATGGGGCAAACATCCCCCCGGCGTCAGGGCCCATGGGGGCAACACATCCCCGGCGATGAGGCCCATGGGGCAACACAACCCTGGCATCAGGCCCATGGGGGAAACACATCACGTCTTCTACTGGAAAGGGGGTGCCCACAAAACAAGCCGTTTTAGCCGCCGGCGTTAGGGGTAAGCGACGTTGACATGAGCGTGGTGGGCCACACCAAAACGGGACAGCAGCGGCTACCAGCGAGAGCCAGCTCCCGGGCTGGTTAAAGCTTGCGGGGCCACATAAAAAGCTGCCGTACATTTAGCTACCCGCCGCAGTGTGCAGGGTTTTGTTGTAAATCTGTTTACAGCTGTACGACAGAAAAAAAGGGGCAGGAGAGGTATCCCCTATTTTTCAAGTTGTCTGAACCCGCCATATATACAGCGAGGAATTTTTGTTGTGACCGAGATTATTGGGTCCCCCCATAACACGCAACGGGGTGTGTATGGAGAATATCACCCATTGGGTTTCCCCACCTCAAGCAAGATGCTGAAAGGTTTCTTTCCTACTCAGAATGCTACCAACCACTTTTGCAACACTGCTGGACCTGGTTCAACCTCACCTTAGCAAACAAGACATTGGCTTCAGCGGCCAATATCAGCATATGATATGATATGATATGAGCATATGAGGACATTTTCAAAAGGGGCTTCTTCTGCAAGCACTGACGTTGCGAAAAAAAGACACAAGGGACGTTGTCAACCTCAGGTGATGTCAGTGGAGGAAGGACTAGCGCACAGCCCAAACACACTCACAGCTTGCTTACAATCTCATTCATATATCATGCATTCGTCACATCAAACCACTAGTAAAGTCTATAACTTTACTACACATGATCATAGAACGAAACATCAATGCATATGGAATCAAACAAAATAAAACATTCTCTCTTTCCTGAACTTCACAAAATCATTTATCTAAAACATCATTAACAAACCCCGGTATAAACAGATTTCTACTTTACCTGGCCAGGTGATCTTAACTATTCACGAATCACTGTCTTTTCTTTTCTTTTCTTTTTCTTTTCACTGTCACTTTCAAAAGCACGACACAACTGCTGCACTGGTTTTGGTCTGATGGCACCGGTCAGGCTGGACTGCCGATGAAAGTGGCGCTGGCCAAGTATGAGGTCGAACCCCAGTGAAGATAGAACAGTGACTATCAACATCGATCTGTTCTTTCTTTCTTCCTGCATTAACGCATTGCACTCTCTCTCTCTCTCTTCTAGTCTGCTCTTATCAAATGGACATGGTTGCTTTTCTTTTCTTTTTTTTTTCTTCTTTCTTTTCCTCTTCATTAGTTAGCAACTCTCTCCACATCTCTCCTAAGTCCTTCCTCTGCAGACTATCTCATGCTAATCTCTCAACTTGGTTCTCTTCTCTCCTCCCCTCATCTCTCTGCTTTTCTCTCCTCAGAGATTACACTCAGACCTCTCTCTCTCTGTCTCTCTGTTCGTTTCTCCCCTCGTCTCTCCCGTTCTCTCACTCTCACATCCTTCTTATCCCGTTCCGATCTGTCAAAAAAAGGCGAGTACCATTGGTCAGTATTTTTACCGCCTCGTCCCCGAAGTTATCTCCCTCTAATTCCATTGGATGTTCAAATCATGCCAGTCATGCCTACACGCCTTACTCTCTGTGGTGTCAATTGGTCATTTAATTGATTAGCTTGATATCGCCCCCACCACACACTACCTTCCCCCCTTTCCTACTTAACTGGCGCCGTGTGGCTTAACTCGTGGACACTGGTCACTCTAAATTGGCTAGATGAGTCTGGTTAGGCGCCACGACGTCTGACCAAACCTACCGAGACCTGTCGGTCCAGCCACTCAGACTGTCTGTCTCTCCCCGCTGTGCTAAATTGGCTGGATGCAACGCATGGAGCCGTCTTCGTGGCGCCAAGATGTCTGCGTTTGGACTTATGTCCAGTTGAAGTGGCCAGCGACGGACCACACTTTGGTTGTGTTGAATTTTGACCGTGAAAATTTTCCCCCCCTTGCAAAAGACTATGCACCGCATTGTCTCAAAACAACGGTACAAAAAAAGACAACAACCAAATTTGCTGAACCACAGCTACACGCAAAGTTTGAAAAATACTTTACAACCAACGGTTTATAAATTATAAAATATATCATTAGTGGATACCACTCCAATGAGTTATCATTGACGTGCGCTTTGCGTTATTTCAACTCATTTTAGAACGACCTCTGTGCGCACTTATGCAATTCCCCTACCTGCGGATTTGCCACATCTTCTCTTCACAATTTCTATGAAAAGCACAATATAATATGCTCACGATCCATGACACTTCACTGAGGAATCTCCATCCTCACTTATTGCAAATAATGCATCACTACACAAGCGACTGCATGCTCAAGCATAACTACATTTACACGAACAAATCTCACACAAAAATATGAACCATAGCCAACTGGGAATGAACCCATATCCAATCAACATAACTGTAATCAACACATATTATCAACACAGCACCCCGGATATGACTGACTTCCTCTGAGTTGCAGCTTGCTAGACTAACGCGACTTAAATAGTCAGCTCCGACATTCTGTCGACCTGGAATGTACTGCACTCGATACCTGTAGGGCTGCAATGCCATTGCCAACGCAGCACTCTGCTTTTTTTTCAACTGCGCCTCCTGCAGGAATTTGAGTGGTTGATGATCAGTCTCAAATCACGAACTCTTTCCCATACAAGTATTTGTGGAACTTCTGCACGGCCCACACAACGGCTAAACACTCCTTCTCCACCGTTGCGTACCCTTCTTCACACTTTGTCAACTTCCTGCTAGCATACCTCACAGGAAACTCGACTCCTTCATGCTCCTGCAACAATACTGCACCTATCCCACCACCTGATGCATCTGTCCCAACAAAAATGGTTTGGACATATCTGGTAGCTTAAAGATGGGACGGGAACCTAGTCTTTCCAACACCGTCGCAGTGCTTGCTCTGCAGCGTCTGACCACTCGACCACTGCCGTTTCCCTGCCTTGACCAAATCACTGAGAGGACTCGTGATCGCAGCGAAATTTGGAACAAACTCCCTATAGAAACCATAAAACCTAGCAGACTCCTGACTTCTGTTTTGGTCTTTGGTCTCTCTGAATTCATCATCCTCTCCACCTTTCCCCTTTCTGGCTGCTTTGTGTCGCCTCCGACAACAAAACCTAGGAACTCCAGCTTGGAAAACCAACCTGGCACTTTGTTGGTTGGCTGTGAGATTGGCTTGTCTCAACCTCTCTAAAACTGCTCCTAGCTGCCTCATATGCTCCTCCCATGTCTCGGATGCTATCAGAATGTCATCCATGAAATTCACAACACCTTCCAATCCCGTCAATAGCTTCCTCATCATCCGAGAGAAGACTTCAGGTGCGTTGACCATCCCAAAGGGAGTACTCGCCACTGGTATAGCCCCATAGGTGGAGAATGCTGTGACTTCCTTTGAGTCCTCACTCAGGGCTATTTGCCAGAAACCCCTTGCTCAGATCTATCCTGGTGAAATACTGGCTCTTGCTTGTGGCGATCTGAGCGAACAGGTCTTCCATGTTTGGTATGACCTCTGCATCGACCTTGGTGACACTGTTCAGTACGTCTATAGTCGACACAGAATCGATGCTCACCTGACTTTTTCCTCACTAAGACGACGGGTGCACTATACGATGATTTGGACGGTTCAATCACCCCAAGGTCCAACATCTTTTCTACCTCCTCCTCGATCACTTGCTTGGTGCATATGGGATCGGTAGGCTTTCACATGTACGGGTTTCTGTGATGTTAACTCCACCGTACATGTCTCTAGAGTTGTCCTGCCTGGTTTATCATCGGGGACGCCCTATACTGTTCTAGGAGCCCCCTAACTTCCTCCTGTCTCCTACTGTCTAGCCCTTCATACAGTGACACATCCCTGTATGACTCTTCTCCTGGAAACTCAGGCAACAAAAATCTCCCCTTCTTCTGCGGGGTCTCCTTCGCCTCCATCAATGATTGCTGCTGCGCCTATGTGCTGGGTCTCACGCTGAATGTATTTGCGGAGCAAATTTGCATGGAAAAGTTTTGATTTCCCATTCACATCGATTCGGTAGTCCTGATCTACCTTTTCAATGAGGGTGAATGGTCCCTTCCAATGCATCACAGCTGTTGTGATCCGTGGAACAGTAACGGGACCTGATCTCCCACCTTGAGGAATTGCTTCCTCACCTTCCTGTCATACTGCTTCTTCTGGACGACCCTAGCCTCCTGCAAACTCTCCCTTGCGACCTTACATGTCTCCTCGAGCCTATTGCGTAGGTCCACCACATACTGATAAGTGGTTTTGACCTCTTCCGACTCCTGTTCTCCGGACCACAGCTCTTTGAGAATGCACACTGGTCCCCGAACTGTCCGCCCATACAGCAGCTCAAATGGCGAAAAGCCTGTGCTTTCCTGAGGGGTTTCCCTGTAGGCAAACAGTGCCGCGGGAATGTAGCGGTCCCAATCTGCTGGCCTTTCCTCACAGAGCTTCTTTAAGATGCCCTTCAGCACACCGTTGAATCTTTCCACCAAGCCATTGCATTGTGGATGGTATGGGTAGTGAGCAGCTGTGTGATCCCTAGCAGCCTGTTGACCTCCCTCATCACGCCTGAGGTGAACTGTGACCCCCTGTCCTGAGAATTTGTGCTGGCACACCCCCGCGAGAAAAGATGTCTACCAGCCCTTCAGCGACCTGTTGCGTATCTACGCCTTTCAATGCAACTGCTTCTGGGTATCTGGTCGCGTAGTCCACGAGTGTCAACACATACCTGTGCCCCGCCTTTGGAACAGGGCGCGATTGGGCCAATCAGATCAACAGCCACCCTCCTGAATGGTGTGTCAATTAAAGGGGCTGTTTAAGAGGTGCCTTCCTCTTCACCCCTCTTGTGGCTGACCTTTGACACACGTCACATGACATGCAGAAACGCTTGATGTCTGCCATTGCTCCTGGCCAATGAAAGTCATCAAAGATTCGGTCAGCTGTTTTGCTGGTGCCGAGATGACCCGCCATGAGCGACTCGTGACCCACTGACATGACAGTGTCACGATAACCTTCTGGTACCTCTAACTGAGTGGTCACCTTACCTGTCTTCCCCTTGGTGAACACTCGGTACAACA
Organism: Conus ventricosus; assembly: GCA_018398815.1. Classification (NCBI taxonomy): domain Eukaryota; kingdom Metazoa; phylum Mollusca; class Gastropoda; order Neogastropoda; family Conidae; genus Conus; species Conus ventricosus. Next base: position 12,313 of record JAFLJL010017077.1, read on the forward strand.
GCCCGCCTTTCACAAGAAATTCTGTCTCACCTCCTCTAACCTCCTGTTTCTCTCCACCTCTTGCCAACTCCCAAGACTTCACGAGCGAAGGGTCTTGTTCCTGCGCTGCCCTAAACTCATCAGGCGACACGTCTATGCCCGACTTCCTTCCTGGAACAACTAACGGTTTAACAACCTTTTCCTCCTTCTTGCTCCGTGTCTGAACTGCTGCCCCTGTAGCAGTCAACAACTCGGGATCCCCTGGATCCCTTGCCCCTGGAATATTTCCAATGATCAAATCATGAAGGGGTTTCTCCATCACCATCGCAGACAACTCGCCTGAGAATAGGGGTACGTACTTCTATCTTAGCAACTGGAAACTCCCTCACAGTGCCATCGATTAGAGTACAGGTCTGGATTTGCCCTGTCAAATCCCCTTTTTTCGACCAGCGTTGTTCGTACTACCCCGCATGAACAACCAGTGTCTCGTAACACTTTCACCTCTGCTGGCCAATCCACCCTTCTTCCACTGGTAACGAACCACTCAGCCTAGTGCCCTCCATCCCTGACCACTGACTGCTGTCCAGTGCTAGCCATAGGCTGCACTCCACCCTCTTCAGACTGAATCCCTTTTGGTTCCACTGCAGGTCGTTTCCCTTGACGACCCTTATCCCCTCTTGCAAGGGTGCTGCCTTCTGGAACCTCATGCGACAATCCCTCGCCACATGTCCCTTCTTGTGACAAATGAAACACCTAATGTCCCTTTGCCCTTCCTTCTGCCCCACCACTGGGTTTGCAGACTTTGCAGAAAACTCCCCTAGTCTCCTTGCACTCTTCTCACCTGTGCCTAGCACCTGTTTCTCTCCTGCACCTTAGTGCCCAAACGTGCCTCTCTATACACCTCTGCGAACTTCAACAACTCTCCTGCTGTCTCTGGCTGTCTTTCTTTCAAATGTATGGTTAACTCAGGGCCGCAACCTGACAAAATCAGTTCTTTCATAACTAGCTCTTTCAATTCAGCGAACTCCTTTTCGTAAACCCCTCAACTCTAACCACTTCTCAAAATAGTGATCTAGACGTGCACCAAACTGAGTGTACGTCTCACCTGTTTGTAATTTAGCTGAACGAAATTTCTTCCTGAACCCCTCCTCTGTGAGGTCAAATCCTTTTCATCAACGATTCCTTCACAGCGCCGAAATCAGACTGTTGTTCTGCTGGTAATGCAGTGAAAATTTGTAATGCCTTACCCGTCAGTAACGCTGACAAAATGACTGCCCACTCTTCTGGAGGCCAACCCTGACTGGTCGCAAACGTTTCGAAACGACTGATGTATGCATCAATCGAATCGGTTCCTTCAGAGAATTTTGGCAACTTGGGTCGGGGAGCATAGCTGCGCACAGAGTCACTGGAAAGTGAGCTACCATCCTCGGTGGTCTCCCTTTGTATTCTCACTTTCTCCAACTCTAATTGAACCTTTAATCTTTTCCGTTTCCTGCTTCATTCTTTCTGTTTCCTGCGCTTTCCCTTATTCTTTCTGTTTCCTGCTTCATTCTTTCTGTTTCCTGCGCCTCCCTTATTCTTTCTGTTTCCCCGCTTCATTCTTTCTGTTTCCTGCGCTTCCCTTATTCTGTCTGTTTCCTGCTTCATTCTTTCTGTTTCCTGCGCTTGCCTTATTCTCTCTGTTTCCTGCGTTGCGCTAGCTTTAGTCCTTTCCTGCTCTGCTAATGCTATCTCTACGGCAACACGGCGTCTTTCCGCCGTTCATCCCTTTCCATCTTTTGCTGGTTTTCAACGAATGCTCGCAACTCTTCTCCCGCATAGCCAAAAACACGAGCGACGCTCACAAGTTGTTCAATAGGGGTGTTCTTTTCTTCCGCCATTATATCTTCTTTTTTTTTTTTTTGAACAAGATTTTATTACTACGACAGCCAAACTGTGGTTACCGACACGAGTGACGCAATAGCACAATCCTATGAATGATAATATTAGCTTGGGACAACGTAATTAGTTTTTATAAGACGCCCAGCGCCTGACCCGACTATGAGAGCGAATTATAGGCAATCTGTGCGAAATAAGTACTCTGGGGCTGAAATGCAAAGCCTAGTATTAACTATCTTGGAAGCAATGCCAAGCCTAGTATTTAACTATCTTGGGAACATACAGTAAGACAACCCCTTGTCTTAGGATTACAATACTTGAATCCCACCCAGCTTCCTCTCTGAGAAGTTGAACAATTATAATAAATGGGCCAGAATATCCTGGCAAGCTCGCCAATAAATTGTCAACCTCAGGTGATGTCAGTGGAGGAAGGACTAGCGCACAGCCCAAACACACTCACAGCTTGCTTACAATCTCATTCATATATCATGCATTCGTCACATCAAACCACTAGTAAAGTCTATAACTTTACTACACATGATCATAGAACGAAACATCATGCATATGGAATCAAACAAAATAAAACATTCTCTCTTTCCTGAACTTCACAAAATCATTTATCTAAAACATCATTAACTAACCCGGTAATAAACAGATTTCTACTTTACCTGGCCAGGTGATCTTAACTATTCACGAATCACTGTCTTTTCTTTTCTTTTCTTTTCTTTTCACTGTCACTTTCCCCAAGCACGACACAACTGCTGGCACTGGTTTTGGTCTGATGGCACCGGTCAGGCTGGACTGCCGATGAAAGTGGCGCTGGCCAAGTATGAGGTCGAACCCCAGTGAAGATAGAACAGTGACTATCAACATCGATCTGTTCTCCTTTCTTTCTTCCTGCATTAACGCATTGCACTCTCTCTCTCTCTCTCTAGTCTGCTTTTATCAAATGGACATGGTTGCTTTCTTTTCTTTTTTTTTTCTTCTTTCTTTTCCTCTTCATTAGTTAGCAACTCCTCCACATCTCTCCTAGTCCTTCCTCTGCAGACTATCTCATGCTAATCTCTCAACTTGGTTCTCTTCTTTTCCTCCCCTCATCTCTCCCGCTTTTCTCTCCTCAGAGATTACACTCAGACCCTCTCTCTCTCTGTCTCTCTGTTCGTTCTCCCCTCGTTCTCCCGTTCTCTCACTCTCACATCCTTCTTATCCCGTTCCGATCTGTCAAAAAAAAGGCGAGTACCATTTGGGCAGTATTTTTACCGCCTCGTCCCCGAAGTTATCTCCCTCTAATTCCATTGGATGTTCAAATCATGCCAGTCATGCCTACACGCCTTACTCTCTGTGGTGGTCAATTGGTCATTTAATTGATTAGCTTGATTTCGCCCCCACCACAACACTACCTTCCCCCCTTTCCTACTTAACTGTGCGCCGTGTGGCTTAACTCGTGGACACTGGTCACTCTAAATTGGCTAGATGAGTCTGGTTAGGCGCCACGACGTCTGACCAAACCTACCGAGACCTGTCGGTCCAGCCACTCAGACTGTCTGCTGTCTCCCCGCTGTGCTAAATTGGCTGGATGCAACGCATGGAGCCGTCTTCGTGGCGCCAAGATGTCTGCGTTTGGACTTATGTCCAGTTGAAGTGGCCGGCGACGGACCACACTTTGGTTGTGTTGAATTTTGACCGTGACAGACGTAAACCAAAAAAAAAAAAAACCTATTGCATCACATCTATTTTGGGCCGGCAACCGCCGCTCGAGCTTTGAGCGGTGATAACTGTTTGGAACATTACCACCGCTCGACGCTAGCAGTGGGCTGGCGGTAACCGCGCGGTGATAGCGGATCGTGTGGCCACTCCAACAATAACCCCTATTACTAATTTTTTCTGCAGCGCGGCTACAGCGCGGCTACAGAGCAGCTCAACCGCTTTTCATGTGGCCGCACCCTAAAGCAGCCGACCGCGTTTGAAGATTCTGCTATGTTTGTGCCAGTACTATCTATTGAAAGATTCTGCTATGTTTGTGCCGGTACTGTCCTATTGAAGATCTGCTATGTTTGTGCCAGTATTGTCTATTGAAGATTCTGCTATGTTTGTGCCAGCATTGTCTATTGAAGATTCTGCTATGTTTGTGCCAGCATTGTCTATTGAAGATTCTGCTAAGTTTGTGCCAGCACTGTCTATTGAAGATTCTGCTATGTTTGTGGCAGCATTGTCTATTTCTTACCCGCTGAAGATTCTGCTAAGTTTGTGCCAGCATTGTCTATTGAAGATTCTGCTATGTTTGTGGCAGCATTGTCTACTGAAGATTATGCCATGTTTGTGCCAGCATTGTCTATTTCTTACCGCTGAAGATTCTGCTAAGTTTGTGCCAGCATTGTCTATTGAAGATTCTGCTATGTTTGTGCCAGCATTGTCTATTGAAGATCTGCTAAGTTTGTGCCAGCATTGTCTATTGAAGATTCTGCTAAGTTTGTGCCAGCATTGTCTATTGAAGATTCTGCTATGTTTGTGCCAGCATTGCCTATTTCTTACCCGCTGAAGATTCTGCTAAGTTTGTGGCAGCATTGTCTATTGAAGATTCTGCTATGTTTATGCCAATATTGTCTATTGAAGATTCTTTAAGTTTGTGCCAGTATTGTCTATTGAAGATTCTGCTAAGTTTGTGCCAGTATTGTCTAATTGAAGATTCTGCTAAGTTTGTGCCAGTATTGTCTATTGAAGATTCTGCTATGTTTTGTGCCAGCATTGTCTATTGAAGATTCTGCTATGTTTGTGCCAGTATTGTCTATTTCTTACCCGCTGAAGATTCTGCTATGTTTGTGCCAATATTGTCTATTTATAGATTCGGCTAAGTTTGTGCCAGCATTGTATATTTCTTACCTGCTGAAGATTCTGCTAAGTTTGTGCAGTATTGTCTATTGAAGATTCTGCTAGGTTTGTGCCAGCATTGTCCATTGAAGATTCTGCTATGTTTGTGCCAGCATTGTCTATTGAAGATTCTGCTATGTTTGTGCCAGCATTGTCTATTTCTTACCGCTGAAGATTCTGCTAAGTTTGTGCCAGCATTGTCTGTTGAAGATTCTATGTTTGTGCCAATATTGTCTATTGAGATTCTGCTGTTTTGTGCTATTATTGTCCATTTCTGACCCGCACATGAGAAGCCCGCTCTTCTCCGCAGGGTGAAACGGATTCCACGTGCTTCAAGTTTTAATTGTTTGTTTGTTTGTTTGTTCTTCATGCACGGGGGGGAAGGGGGGCGGGTCTCGGTTTAAAAATCTAAACTCATGAACTTTCGTGAGAGGGGGGAAGAAGAGACAGGAAGGGCGAGCCGGGATGGTGTGGTGGTGGGAGGGGGGGTGGTGAAAGGAAGGAGGAAGGAGGAGGGGGGGGGGGGGGGGGGGGGGGGAGGCGAGAACTGGAGTTCGAACTCCAGAAGCGAACATCATCTCTTCCAGCTGCGCTTTGCCGCACGGACGACAGCTTCCAGGACCTTGGGTGAGGCACAGTCTGACACGTTTGCTCTGCTTCATCAGATGGGAAGTCGTTTTTAAGGCCAACCACGCACGCCTTAATAAGCGGTGCACGAACTAAATAAAACGAAAAAAAGCAAAAACGAAAAAAAAAAAAGGAAAGAAGAGAGAGAGAGAGAGAGAGAGAGAGAGAGAGAGAGAGAGAGGGGGGGGGTAGAGGAAGTCCCAGAGTGACGCACATGTCTTGCCATAGGCCAGGAGGTCCCGCTCGGAGGTGTCGTCGGGCAGGTGGTGCCGTTGGGGAAGATGAAGTCGTTGGTGGCGTCGTTGTCCAGGTTGCCCATCAGGCCTGTCGGCCCGCTGACCGTGGAGTCCCACCGACATCTCGTAGGTCAGCAGCTTGAAGGCCACGCTCAACGTTCAGGGTGATGCCTGCACGCGCGCACGCACGCACGCACGCGCGCGCACACACACACACACACACACACACACACACACACACAACACACACACACACACACACACGCCCGCACATACACACACACACATGCCCGCACGCACACGCACACACCACACACACACACACACGACTTCGAATAAGGAAGAAATCCAATAGTGATTAAATCAAGCTGTGTTCAATATTTACATTAACGATATTTCTCCCACCGTGGACACGCCGAGTCAGCACACTTAACTGCAAAACCCCAGAAAGCCTCGCCTCTTCTGTGTGAAAGATGTGGGAAAGTTATCCACTAAGAAGGAACTGAAATCGAAGTCTAATGGATGACAAAGAGCTTAATTTAGCTTATTTTGCTGTTTCATGATTTTCCTATGCTTCTTAGATGGCACCTTTGGTTTTTTTTTTTTTTTAAATTCAACACATACTATGGTATTGAACACCACAGCCTTTTTCTGGGATAGCATTCTGCTTAAAACCGAAAAGGCAGAGGAGTTCCACTTCCGAGGTCACTGAGGAGAAACAATCAGGTTTCGAAATACCGGTATCTGACCAGGAGTTATGATATGTTAGTGAGTTTCCTCCCCTTTGGAGATTGTCTCTCCCCCTTGGAGACTATAAGCTTGCTGAAGGCTCCTTTTGAGAAGCATTTCTTATTCCCCATTCACCCACTCAAGCACATACTGTGGTTAGGCAGAATTATCTACCACTGCAGATAATCAATGCTTATCTCCCCCTATTTCTTCAATCTAAGACATAAGAGCAAGCTTTGTTTATAAGCAATTCATATTATGGTAATATGTGTTTGCAGTTTTTTTGATGGTTCAGGCAGCATTAAAAAAAGACAGAAACTGAACTTGTGTGTTGCCTGGCGTCCATGTTCGTGTGGTGTGGGTGGGGGTAGGAAAAATGTCGTTACACGCATCCAAACTTTTGAAAGCGAGTCAGACAGTAATACACGCACGTCCACACCATCCGTAACATGAAAGTACTTATCATCTGAACTAAAGGAGCTTCTCACCTGAACTACGGGTAGCTTCTCACCTGAACTAAAGGTGGCTTCTCACCTGAACTAAAGGTGGGTTCTCACCTGAACTAAAGGTGGCTTCTCACCTGAACTAAAGTCAGCTTCTCACCTGAACTAAAGGTAGCTTCTCACCTGAACCAAAGGTGTCTCTCACCTGAACTAAAGTCAGCTTCTCACCTGAACTAAAAGTAGCTTCTCACCTGAACCAAAGGTGGCTCTCACCTGAACTAAAGTCAGCTTCTCACCTGAACTAAAGGTAGCTTCTCACCTGAACCAAAGGTGGCTCTCACCTGAACTAAAGGTAGCTAATCACCTGAACTAATGGTGGCTCTCACCTGAACTAAAAGTAGCTTCTCACCTGAACGAAAGGTAGCTTCTCACCCGAACTAAAGGCAGCTTCTCACCTGAACTAAAGGTAGCTTCTCACCTGAACTAAAGTTAGCTCCTCACCTGAACTAAAGTAGCTTTCTCACCTGAACTAAAGGTGGCTCTCACCTGAACCAAAGTGGCTCCTCACCTGAACTAAAGGTAGCTTCTCACCTGAACTAAAGGTGGCTCTCAACGTGTTGTTGGACCGACGACCTGCAAGCCATCCACACTTTTCAGGAAAGAGTTGCCTTCGGAGTTGTAGGCGAGGGTCAGGTCTTGGTTGTTGACGTACACCACCAGAGCTGTGCACACCCACAGACACACACACACACACACACACACACTTGCCGAGTTACCATCCAATATCCCTACATGAAAGAACACAACCCACTTAGGTTGTTGAGCATCGTGTTTGAGCATCAATACATTTTTCCATCAAGAAAGGCATACTATGCGGTGCACAGTTCTCCATTTCATACCATGACGTTAGGAGTAGAGTTTTGATTGAAATCGGGTTTGCGCTTTTATGGTAGTGTGAAATCATGCACGTCACCACTGTCAATTTCGGGTTTCGGGACCAACACAACTGTTGCGTGTTTTGAGTTTTGAATTCCTACCCCTCCCTCCCCCCCCCCCCCCTTGCATCCTTCCCCTTCACCATCCCCAAACACACACACACACACACACACACACACACACACACACACACCACACACACACACGCGCACACACACGACACACACACGCACAACGAAAGTACCCCCCCCCCCCCCACACCTCTCTCTCTCTCCCTCCGCCTCCCCCCTTGCCCTTCATCCTTGTCCTGCCCACCCCCACCATGCCCTTACCCCCAAACAACAACAACAACAACAACAACAACAACGCACGCACGCACAGGCAAACGAAAGCCGCACTCACAATCCCTGCTGTTGGACAGCTCCACCTGCAGCGACTCCGAGCCGTTGCCCTTGGCGACGAAGGCGCAGAAGACGGAGGCCGCCACGGGCTGACCCGTCTGGGAGGTCGCCTGGCAGGTGCGGCCTTGCAGTTCGAAGGTCAAGGACGGCTGGTCGACCTTGAAGAGCGTGAACTCGCCGATGGCGTTGAAGGAGAAGCTGCGGCCGTCCAGGGTGGTGACGTGGGGTCACCTCGGCCAAAGGCTGCCATCACACACGCTCAGTCGTCAATCTTTTTTTCTTTATAGTTACAAAAAAAAAAAATTAATTGTGTGGTCTGCGACAACTTTTTTAATTTTTTAATTTTTTTTTTATATTGGTACAAAATACCCCAAAGTGCAGTCCGTTGTGCAAACGAAAGTGTGGAAAATTTAAAGCACAAAGCGCTTGGTCTCTACCCAGGGGGGGCGTTTAAGGGGTTTGAAGAAGGGACGAATTAATAAAAAATAAATAATTGCAATAAAAACAAAAATAAATAAGAAAAATAATAAAAAAAAAAAAAAAAAACAAAAACGACAATTTTAAAAATGAAAAAATAATAATAACAAAAAAAAATAATAAAAAAAATAATAAAATAATAATAATAAAAAATGATAATGATACCACCACCACCACACCACCACCACCACCACCAAACAACAACAGCAACGACAGCTCAAAACGCTGAAAAGTTCCCCTTTCTCTCCGTACGTGAATAAACCCAAACATCTCGCACCTTGACTTGTCCCCTTTTGTTTTTGGGCCCTTTTACATTTTCCTTTGTTTTTTGGGCCTTTACATGTTCCTTGTATTGGCCTTTACGGTTCCTTTGTTTTTGGGGCCTTTATCATGTCCTTGTTTTTGGCCTTTATCGGTTCCTTTGTTTTTGGCCTTTACATGTTCCTTTGTATTTGGCCTTTACATGCCCCTTTTGTATTTTGCCTTTATCTGTTCCTTGTTTTTGGGCCCTTTTATCATGTTCCTTTGTGTTTGGTCTTTATCGTGTTCCTTTTGTTTTTGGGCCTTTATCTTTCCTTTGTATTTGCCTTTACGTTTTTCCTTGTTTTTTCCCTTTATCAGCTCCTTTGATTTGGGCCTTTACTGTTCCTTTGTTTTTTTTGCCTCTGTTGTGTATATTTTTTTTGCCTTTTTTTACTTTTTTTTCTATTTTGCCGTAGTTTCATTCAATTTGCCTTATGTTTTTTTGCATTTGCCTTTATCAGTTAAAATTTGGATTTTGCTTATTAGGGGTTTCATTTGTTTTTTGCTTTGTTAGGATCATTTGGGATTTTTCCTTTTATAAAGCATTGTTTTTTCCCATATTACTTTCATTTGTATTTTTGCCTTATTTTTCTTCTTTTATTTTTTTCCCTTCATCACCTTAATTCGTGATTTTTTTTTCATCACGTTCTTTGTTTTTTTTGCCTTTTTTGTTCATTTTCTTTTTCCCTTCATTCTTTCTTTGTAATTTTCCCTTCATTACATTCAAGGGTATTTTTGCCCTTTTTTACGATCTTTTTTTTTTTTTGGCCTTCTTTACTTCAACTGTATTTTTCCTTCCTTACGTTCTTTTTGGTTTTTTTTGTACCTTTTTTCGACATTCATTTTAAAAAAAAAAACTTTTTTCATTCATTTTTAAAAAACCCTATAACTTATTTTTTATTGTCAACCTTTATTACTTTTATATTTTCTTATTTTTTTTTTGCCCCACCCCCCTTTTTTTTTTTCGTTCGTTTGCATTTTCGCCTTCAGAGCGGGAAAAAACAACCTGGAAGACTGACACGTGACCCAGGCTGCGCGCCGCTCACCGATGAGATAGAAAAGCGGGGGCCGGGCCGGTGGGTCGGGGTCTAGTAAGGCGCAAGGTTGGACAGCTCGCACACTGCTGCTTTGGGGACTCGCCTATGGGAGGGGCCGAGGGGTCATACCGATGGGGTTGCAGGAAAGGTTTCCCCCCGTGGGTCGGGTCCCCCAAGACCCTGGGGCTTTTTAGCAGCAAGTCTGGCAACCACACGCCACCATCGTCAAGTCACCGCCACCTCCTTCTATCCCCGTGTGTAAAGTGGGGTAGTG
>JAFLJL010017079.1:11466-56466 GCA_018398815.1 Conus ventricosus
CGCCATTGCAAAACGATGGAAAACATATGAATAATTTCGTATTTCCCCTGATAACAAACTTCTCCCAAAAAGCCCAGCGGGCTTTCAAAACATACTTTTGCCCCCAAAAGCCCATACAGCTTATCAAACAGTTTTCCCTTTGCAGCATAAACGAGAATCTTTGCAGGTATTCTCTTCGTGATTTTAAAAAAAGCTTTTGATGTCATAAACCCTTTTCTTTTGTTGTGCCAAAAATTTTAACTTTAAAAACTGATCCAAAATTTCAAAAAGGTCTTTTTTCCCATTTTTTTTTTTTTATCTGCCCGGGAAAACAATAGTAGAGTCTGTAGCTAAAAAAAGGCCCAATTTTTAGGGCCTGCAAATATGGTGTTCCAAAAGGCTCTGTTTTGGGGACCTTTTTTGTTTTTTTTACGTAAACGATTTGCCTTGTTCTTTTAAATGAAATCCCCCCGAAATGTTTGCAGTTGTACATTCTTCCGAAACGACTCTGATGCCTATAAATTAAAAGGGTTAAAGCTTCAAGAAAGATATTGTTTAAACTTACTAAATTTGGACAAATTTCCCAATATGTCTTTTAAATGCTTTTTAAAAACAAAGTGCATGTAGTTTTCAAAAGAAAAAAACGAAAAAAAAAATTAAAAAAAATTAAAAATTTTCGCCTTTACTCAAAACCCAAAATTTAAAAAAGTTGGGAAAGTCAGTTCCCCAAAACACTGGGTTCGTTATTGAAAAGATTTATTTTGGGGACTGAAATACAAATTCTTACCCAAAAAGCCTTTCAAAAAAATATTTCAGTTGTCTGGAAAAAAAATTTTTCCTGATGGCATTTCCGAAAAATTTTTTTTGTGACACTTTTTTGTCATTGTTGATTATGTATAAAACCCTTTGGGAAAATGTAGTGAACAAAATTTAAAAAAAAATTTCATCGTTGTAAAAAACGGCATTGAAATGGGTATTTTTAAAAATCGAGCTCCCAAAATGATGAAGATTACAAAAAACTAAAAAATTTTAAACCTTTCCCAAAACCCAAGGATCTTTTTCAAAAACCCCTTTGTATCCCAAAAACGTTATTAATGGAACAGCTCCCCAAAAAGTTACAAAAACATTTAGATTTAAATTTCCCATAGCCCAAAAATCATTTGTTGTCCTTTCCCTGGGACCACGAAACCCAATTTTACAAACCCAGTTTCGTTTATTCAGGTGGAAATCTGGGGAATAAATGGACAATCCCCTTTAAAAAAAAAATACCAAAAAAAAAAAAAACCCCTTTTTAAAGAAAAAATGAAAGTTTAAACCCTTTGAATCTTTAAACCCCAAATTTGATTTAAAAAAAAAATTTTCCATCCTGTGCAGAAAAAAAATTTCACTGGAAAGTATACACTTCGTGAATGAAAAACCATAGGGAGGGCAAGGCATTGATGATCCTTTTAGGAAGGGAAAGTGAGTGGGAAAAAAGGGGGAGGAGGGGGGAGGGGAAAGACGGTATGTTTATTTTCTTTTTTTGATAAATTTGGAATTTTTACCCGTTTTGTTTTTCTTTTCTCTTTTTTTCTTTTTTTCACGAGGGTTTGATTTTTTAAAAAAAGCAGATATGTTGCTTATTCAATGTTTCCATCTCTAAAAAAAATTTTGACTTGTTTTGGGTTTTGGACTTGACACAACCACACACCCACACACACACACGTGAAACTTTCCCAAAATTCCCACCATTTTTTTTAAACCATTTTTTTTCTTTTCCCCTTCCTCATGCCCCGTCCCCCCCCCCCCCCCCCCCCCCCCCCATTCCCCCGCAACCCCCCCCCCCCCCCTCCCCACCCTTTCCCCCTCCCTTTTTCCCCCAAAATTGTTTCCGTTTCCCCTTTCCCCCCTCACCCCTCCCCCCTTCTAATCCTTCACATCAAAATATTATAAACAAATTTGAAAGAAAGGGATGTTCCCCGAAAAGAAAATGGACTTTTCCCCCCAAAAAGAAAAGGGGACTTTTCCCCCCCAACTCCTTTGGTCTTTTTAAGTTTGTCTGCATGCCCGGCCTGCCGTCACCTGATTTTTAAAACCAACTACAAGTAAAAAAAGCTTGTAAAAATACCCCACCCGCCTTGGCGAAAAAAAGGCCGGTTTTGCGTCGCACACCCCCGGTGGGAGGTCGTGGGTTGATTCCCATAAAAAGTCCTGGGGGTTTTTTTCTGCCCCGGGACCGGCTCCTACCAGAGTTGAGTTTGCAAATGGGGCTCTTTTGGGAAGACTGGGAAACCCACGGTGAGTTTCACCCATTTAAATGGATGCGTTTTGGATTTGTTGCCCCTGCCCAACACAGCAGGTGTCTGTATCTCCCGGGCCGGGTTGCCCGCCGGGGTTTATCATAAAAGGAAGTGTGGGTTTCCCAGCCCTGTCATTAGTTTCGCCCGGATGGAAAGCTTTTAAGCATACCTTCATCATCCTCATTCTCATCGACCAGCATTAAAAAAAAAGTCTCAAATTCTGTGGCCCTTCAAAGCCCCCGCTCTATGGTGACCTCAGTTTCGATGTCCTTCCCCGGGCTGTGGCCCTTTGGGTTTTGGGTTCCCGGGGGGGTCAACCCGGGATTGGGGAAATCCCCCGGGGGTGTCGTTGGAGGGGTGGTTTTGGGGCCATCCCGGGGGAGAGCTCACTCACGCCCCCCCGGGCCCCCGGGCCAAGCAATTATTTTCGTTTTAAAAGGGGGCTTAGCAGGTTGGGGTCCTGCGCCCTGTTGGTGGATCCGAACAGGTGCGCAGTGGGAATGTCCCTCGGGGGGTTGGGTCTTTACGGGGCTTGACAAATTGGGCTGCTCCCTTTTTTTGGGGGCTGCCGGGGGCCGGGGTGCGGCGGGACTGACCCGGGTGTGGCTGTGGGGCGGGGTGGCGGAAAAGAGCCCGGGTTTGGGTTTCCTGCCATGACGTGGAAGAAAAATGGGGGCGAAAAAACACCCACACACACACACACCCAAAAAGGAAAAAAAGAAAAGGGTTTTTCAAAAATCATGAGACCGTGACGTACAAATGGGCCTTTTTTTAAATTTTGATGTCGGTGCTTTTTCGTTTTAAAGTTTTTTAAAAACTAATTTATGTGAAAAACAATGATTTTGACACAAAAGACTGCTTACGAAGACAATGGTTGTCCAAAAACCCAAAAAGGGAAAAGACAAATCAAAAAAAAACCCAACCCCTGAAAGTTGAAAAACTGAAAAAATTTATCCCTTATTGTTTTGGAAACCCAGTGTCTAGTTTGTTTTAGGCGAATTTAATTTTCCCCAGCAGTTTGTTGGGGGTTATGGGCCTTTTTAAAGGGCTCGCCTTTGGGGCCCCCGTTCCCCGTCTTTTTTGTCATTTACCAAAAACCCCCGGGGCATTTTAAACCCTTTCCCTCCTACGGTTGTGACGTCACCTTGTAAAACGTGACTAACACGGGGTTTTGGTGACGTTTCCCCGGGGCGATGGGGCGCGGTTTTGCACGGGATTTAGCACCAGCGCTTTACTGCCCAGGGTTTCGCTCGTGCTGTGCAGCCCGTTGCAGTATAAGGGAAAAGGGCGTCCCCTAAAAAGAGAAACCCGCAAGTGAAAGCGGGGAGCGGTGGGGAAACGGACCCGGGGCTTGCCTTGTGGGCGGGGTATTGCGGGGAGTGGTGTTGGGACACCGGGTCGTTGCTGGCTTTGTTGTAGCCCGGGGTTGAGCGCCCCGCGCTTGACCCCCGAGCAGTTTTGGTTTGTGCTGTGGAGGAGGTTGCAGTGGGGAATTAAAAAGTTTTTTCCCATGAAGGGAAAAAGGTAGGAATCACAGTGGTGGGGAGGGTTTCGGACTGTTTAGGGCCAGTTTTGGATTCAAGAAAGATAAATTAGCGTTTTTAATAAGTTACGGATTTCAGCAAAACAGGCCACCGCCTCAAAATTTGGGCTTAGCACTGAAAAAAATTTTTTTATTAAACCATTTTCACGTTTTGAGGGGCCCACCCTGGGTTTTAAAACAGCATTTATGTTAAACTGATAATCCCTAAAATGATAATTGCTTTTTAAAAAACCATTCCCCCTTCATAGAACGCCACCAAATTTTGGGTGGGGTCCATAACCCCATTTTAATTGGGTTTAATTTGGTTTTTTCCCGGGTTTTTTTGGATTTATTTTTTTTTTGGTTTTTTCCCGTTTCTTAGGAAACCCTCCCCCCCTTCGTTTAGTGGGGCCTTCATCCTGTCTTACCTTTGAGCAACCCTCCCACTTCTGTCTTGTGGGCCTTCATCCTGTCTTTCCTTTGAGCAACCCCCCCCACCCTTTTGTTATTTGGCCCCCCCCTTTGGTTTTCCTTTGAGCAACCTCCCACCTTTGTCTTGTGGAACCCTTTATCCTGTCTTAACCCTTGAGCAACCCTCCCCCTTCTGTCTAGTGGACCCTTTATCCCGTTACCTTAGAGCAAACCTCCCCCCTTCCCCCCTAAATTTGGGCCTTCATATGTCTTTTTTTTTGAGCAAACCCCACCCTTTTTGTCAGTGGACCTTCATCCTGTCTTACCTTTGAGCAAACCCCCCCCCTTTTTGTTAGTGGACCTTTATCCTGTTTTCCTTAGAGCAACCCTCCCCCTTCTGTCTAGTGGACCTTATCCTGTTTACCTTTTGAGAAACCCCCCACCTTCTGTTAGTGGGCCTTCATTCCCCGGCTTACCCTTTGAGCAACCTCCCCCTTTGTTTAGTGGCCCTTTATCCCGTTTACCTTAGAGGGAACCCCCCCCCCCTTTGTTAGTGGACCTTTTATCCCGGTTTTTTGGAACCCTTTTTAAACCCGTTTTAATGGCTTAACCTGGGCCGGGGCCTTAGAAACCCCCCAGTTGTTAGGGCCCTATCCTTTTTCCTTTTGGGGGCGGGTTTCCAAAAACCCCCGGCCCATTTTGGTTACGGGGGGACCATCTGAAATTGGTTTTATTTACCCATTTAATCCCTTTGGAAAAACCGGGGTTCCCGGGTTCCGATACCTTCCCCGGGGGGGTTTCCTACCAAGGGGGGGGATTTTCCCTTGGAGGTTAACATTGGTTCTGACTCCTTTTCCCTTTTACAGTCCTTCGAATGAGACTATAAACCGAGGTTCCGTGTGTGAACGCACGCATAACATCTTGCACACACGTCAAATCCCATCCCCAACTTTCGGAAGAGAAGGCCAGTTTGGCCGTTGGTATGGATGACACGTTACACATAGCATGAAACCTGGGGTGAGAAATGGAAAGAATGAAGTAAGAAAGGGAAATTTTAATGAGTGATCGATATTGAACGATACTGACGGATGACAGGGGAAAAACGACTGAATTGAAGCGCCGGCTGGCAGCTCTTCAGTCGGCACAAACCCAGGTAGGAGCCGTTGTGTAAACGAGTGTTGATTGTAAAGCGCTTAGAGCTTGGTCTCTAGCCGAGAATAGGCGCTATATAAGTATTCATTATTATTATTATTACTTTATTTCCCGACAGAGTTTGACGATTTTTATACCCATACCGCCTTTTATTTCATCATCATCATCATCATATTCTCTTGCCCATGATGGGCGTAGAGGAGAGATGAGAGAACACTCTCGAAGCAGGCACCGCCATCCGGCCCTGTCCTCTGCCTGTCGCATCAGCGTGGGGCCATCCATCCTGGTCCATTCTTTGATGTTGTCCTTCCAGCATTTGGCTTGTCGTCCCCTTCGTCTCCCGCCTTCCAGGTGCCCTGGATGACTGTTTTGGGCAGTGAATTGGGGGCGTATGACATGCCCAAACCACGACAGCTTCCTCTTCTTGACTGTTGCCAAAGGGAGGGGTTCTTGGGGCCTGCAAGTGATGTCATTTGGCTCCTCACAAGGTCGTTTGTCTTCGGTTCTCCCAAGAGATCCCGAGCAAACCCCTGAAGCATTTAGTTTCAAACGTCTGGATTCTCTTGGTGGTTCTGCTGTCATGGTCCAGCTTTCGCAGCCATTACAGCAGGTTGGACAGCACCAGGGACTTGTACAGCTTCATCTTTGTAGAAGCTGATCTCCCTGCTCTTCCAGATCTTGTTTAGCTTTGCCATTGCTGCTTTTTGCGACGCTAGTCTGGTCTTGATTTCTGTTGTAGAGCGACCGTCTTTGGTGAGAGTGGCGCCAAGGTATTTGAAAGCCCCCACTTCTTCAAGCTGTTGTCCGTTCATGTAGATTTCAGCATGGGTGTTGGTTGTGCTGTTGACCAGGACTTTGCTTTTTCTGTGCTCACTTCCATTCCATATGCACCTGCCCTTTTTTTCCAGTCTCTTTGTCAGGTCTTGTAGTTTTCGTTGCTGCCTCCCATCAGGTCGATGTCATCTGCGAACCTCAGATTATTGATGGTTCTTCCCCCCGATGGAGACAGTGGAGTGGAAGTCATGGAGGGTTTCACGCATGATGTTTTCCAGGAAAAGATTGAACAGTACGGGAGATAGCAGGCAGCTTGACGGACTCCAACGTGGTCTTGAAGTAGTCCCTATTCTGGTTGTTGAGGAGGACTGCGCTGCTGGCGGTGTTATACAGCGCCTGGATGGTTTGGACGAGACCCTCCTCTATGCCAAACTTTCTGAGCACCTGCCACAGACAAGCATCAATAAAGCAAAGACGAGGAACATCCCCCGGAGCTGATATAGGCAGCGACCACGATCTCGTGCTGCTCACAATGAAGATAAATTTGGGAAGAAAAATTTACCAAGCTGCGCAGCCAGCATCACGTTTGACTGGAGAAGCTAAAAAACCCAGAGATAGAAGAGGCATTCCAGGCACAGCTCGGGGGGCGGTTCGCAGCACTCAAACCCCCTGGACAATGACATCAACGACCTCACAAACAGCTTCAATGAGGCAGTCTGCGAAACAGCAGAGGAGGTACTTGGGCGACAGAGGGAAGAAACACCAAGCATGGATCTCAAACGACATCCTTGACCTCTGGACAAAGAAGATCACTGAAGAATACGAAAATTCCAGCCCTGAACAAGCCGCACAGTATCGAAAAAAACCCAAAAACCTTGTAAAGAAGGAAATGATTGAAGCCAAGAACAATGGATCAATAATCAGTGCGAGAACATCGAGAAAGGCATGAAAAAGGGAAACAGCAAACATGCCTCACCACACTGAAAAAACCTCACCAAGACGCAGCAAACCCGATCGTCAGTCATCGAGGTACCTCAGGCGAGCTGCTGACAGAAAGCTCCCCTGTTTTGAACAGATGGACTCAGTACTGCCAAGAACTTAAAACTACCCTATACAGCCTGACGACAGTCTGTTTGAGGGGGACCAACACCATCAAGGGAATCCTCACCACTACCGTGATGAGAGAAGAAGTGGGGAAAAAGCATCGGCAGCCTTCCGGCAGGGAAATCACCTGGAGCAGACAATATTCCAGCAGAGCTGCTCAAACATGGGGGGGGAAAGGGAAATTTGGGCACTCTAGTAACATCGATTTGTCAGAAGATCTGGGAGACAAAAACAGTGGCCCACAGAATGGCTCAATCACTCATCATCCCCTGCCCAAAAAGGGAAATCTACGCCAATGCCAGAAATACAGAACAATAATCTCATTAGCCACAACCAGTAAAATTTATGCTCAGGGTCATCTTGAATCGACTGAAGAAAAAAGGGGGGAAGAACACCTGGCGGGGAAAAACAAGCTGATTCAGGGCAGGCAGAAGCAAGTAGAACAGATCTTCACCTGCCGGATACTGATGGAGAAACATCTACAAACATCAGAGAGACCCGTTCCACAACTTCATTGACTTTAGGAAAGCGTTTGACAGGGTGTGGGGAAAAGGGTCTGTGGCAGGTGGGTCAGAAAGTTTGGCCTTTTTTTTAAAAGGCGATAAATCTCGTTTCAGGGTCAGCTTTAGGGCCTTTTTGTTTTGCAGTTGTTTTCCTTAAAAACCCCCTTTCTTCGTGTATTCTGTAGTAGTTTTATACGGATTTCATTTGTCCTACGTTCAGTTCCCGCGATCACACGATTTTGAACACGTCACACGATTTTGAGTGGATCAAGCATTTTGTGGTCAGTTGTCATAATTATACTATTCTCTGTAGTCCCATACCAAGTGCGCAAAAAGTGTAATTGAACTTGTGGGGGAGGATAGTGAGCATGAAGAAGTGGATTACAGTGTGCACAAAAGGTTTGTTTTTTTTCTGTAAATGATATCATTTTGGATTTATGTACATCATGGAACTGTGTGGATTCCTCACTAAAGGTAAGCATTTTTGATAGATATATTTTTTCTGACAGTTTCTGAAGCCTGAACAGTTCCCAGGGCTTCTTGAGTGATTTTCTTTCCCCTCCGCGAACCGGAGAGCGTTCGGGTCACACAAAACTCAACGGCCCAAGGATCGTGAGGTGATGGAGTATTGCCCCGAAATTAAGAATGAAGACTTTTTGAGATAGGATCACGGGATCTGTCGTGGACCCAAAGATTCTTCCAAGTAAGAAGGCCTTTTTGAAAAAGCATGTGTGAATGTACCCACCCATGCACGGGGGGGACATATAATCAAATTTCATGTCTCTGCGCTCTTGCGCGCGCGCGCGCACACACACACACACACGCACACACACCCCACACACACCACACACACACACACCACACACACACACACAACCACACACACACACACATACACACACAAAACCACATACACACACACACACATACATACACACACACAAAACACACACACACACACACACACACACACACACACCCCAACACAAAACACACTGCCACGCACGCACACACACACACACACACACACACCACACACAACACACCCCACACACACACCACACCCCAACACACACACACCACACACACACACACACACACACACACCCCACACACACACACTGACCGGGGTCCATCTCACAAAGCAGTGGGGCAGTTTGTCCATCACACACACCACACACACACACACACACACAACACACACCACACACAACACACACACACACATACACACACTGACCAGGGTCCAACTCCACAAAGCGATGGGGTAGTTTGCCATCACCTGTTTCAGCCGTTCCTGGTCACCTGCTGCTGACCGGCCGTCAGGTCATGGTCGATGCGGCCGCACTTATGGGACCCCTCGATCACCTACCGACAACAACAACAACGACAAAATCATCCTCTCCTTCACCCTCTCCTCTGGCTCCCTGCCTAAGAAAGAATCCTGTGACAAAGTCTCGCTTCTCTCCCTTGGCTCGCTTGAAAATGACGTGGCTCCGTCCACCTTTTTTAATCCGCAGTGTGCACAAACCATTCTCATTGTAGTTCGTTTATAGGATTTTTTCTTCATTTTTTTCTAGGAGAGAAAATCATCATGCCATTGTTTTTACTTGTGTCAGGCTTTTTTTTTTTATCTTTATCTGAAACTAGCTTCCTTACGTTGTTTCCGAGTCAGGCAAAGTCAAGGTTTTAGGGCCCCCCAAAATAGCTTCCTTACGTTGTTTCCTTGTCAGCAAAGTCAAGTTTATGGCCTCCCAAACTAGCTTCCTTACGTTGTTTCCTTGTCAGGCAAAGTCAAGTTTATAGGCCTCCCAAACTAGCTTCCTTTCAGTGTTTCGAGTCAGGCAAAGTCAAATTTATAGGCCCCCTAAAGTCAAACTTTGTTGAAGAACAATTCTGACTCCAAGCCCCTTTTTCTTCGATGCATTCTCTTTGTGACTATCATGTGTCAAAGTGTGTGTGTGTGGGGGTGGTGTGTGTGTGTGGGGTGTGTGCGTGCGTGCGTGCGTGCGTGCGTGTGTGTGTGAGTGAGTGAGTGAGTGGGGGGATGTTGAGAGAGGGAAACAGAGCACACAGAAGAGAGGGAGCGAGAGAGAGAGAGAGAGAGATAGGGGGCCGGACAGAAAAGGCAGACAGACAGACAGACATACAGACAGACAGACAGACAGACAGACAGACAAACAGACAGACAAAGAGCTGTGCTACAAGCCCACCTGGAGGCAGCCATTTCTTTGCGGCAGGGGTCGATGGGAATGAAGACGCTGGCATGTCCGGAAACAGGCAGCCATTTTTGTACCAGTAGCTGAAAAGAAGGAAAGCAGACTGTGAAGGTTGATCGTGTCAATTGTTATTGACGGATACGACAGGGAGGATGCATGGGAACTGAGGAAAAGGGGAGAAGGGATAGCAAGTCAGCGGGAGAAGAGGTGGGGCAGACAGACAGACAGACAGACAGACAAAAGAGAGAGAGAGAGTGAGAGACAGACAGAGACACAGAGAGAGAGTGAGAGACAGACAGAGACAGAGAGAGTCAGAGACAGACAGAGACGACAGAGAGAGAGACGGGGGAAGAGAGAGAATTGTTAACACGTGTCAACACAAAACAATCCAGTCCAAAGAAGAAATTTCATGAATCGTCAAAAAAAAAAAGAGTGACACCGATTAATAATTGGGGCAGGCTGCTGTTCTTATATACGATGACTCACTGCAATAACCATTAGCCAATGCATTCACTTTTCACCCCCTCCCCATTTCCTCTTCTCCCACACACAAACATGTGTTTTCGTCAACCGAAGCTCAACGCAACACCACACCAAAGCACGCACGCACGCACATACGCACGCACGTTGCACGCACGCACGCACGCACACGCACGCACGCACCACACACACACACACACAAACACACACCCCACACACACACACACTCACACCACAGAGATTTGTAGCGCTATAGACTGTCTTACCTTTAGTCTGGTACCAGAGATTTGTAGCGCTATAGACTCTCTTACCTCTAGTCTGGTACCAGAGATTTGTAGCGCTATAGACTCTCTTACCTCTAGTCTGGTACCAGAGATTTGTAGCGCTATAGACTTTCTTACCTTTAGTCTGGTACCAGAGATTTGTTGTAGTGCTATAGACTTTCTTACCTTTAGTCTGGTACCAGAGATTTGTTGTAGCGCTATAGACTTTCTTACCTTTAGTCTGGTACCAGAAATTTGTAGCGCTATAGACTTTCTTACCTCTAGTCTGGTACCAGAGATTTGTTGCGCTATAGACTCTCTTACTTTAGTCTGGTACCAGAGATTTGTAGCGCTATAGACTCTCTTACCTCTAGTCTGGTACCAGAGATTTGTAGCGCTATAGACTCTCTTACCTCTAGTCTGGTACCAGAGATTTGTAGCGCTATAGACTCTCTTACCTCTAGTCTGGTACCAGAGATTTGTAGCGCTATAGACTTTCTTACCTTTAGTCTGGTACCAGAGATTTGTAGCGCTATAGACTCTCTTACCTCTAGTCTGGTACCAGAGATTTGTAGCGCTATAGACTCTCTAACCTCTAGTCTGGTACCAGAGATTTGTAGCGCTATAGACTCTCTTACCTATAGTCTGGTACCAGAGATTTGTAGCACTATAGACTCTCTTACCTATAGTCTGGTACCAGAGATTTGTAGCGCTATAGACTCTCTTACCTATAGTCTGGTACCAGAGATTTGTAGCGCTATAGACTCTCTTACCTCTAGTCTGGTACCAGAGATTTGTAGCGCTATAGACTCTCTTACCTATAGTCTGGTACCAGAGATTTGTAGCGCTATAGACTTTCTTACCTCTAGTCTGGTACCAGAGATTTGTAGCGCTATAGACTCTCTTACCTTTAGTCTGGTACCAGAGATTTGTTGTAGCGCTATAGACTCTCTTACCTTTAGTCTGGTACCAGAGATTTGTAGCGCTATAGACTCTCTTACCTCTAGTCTGGTACCAGAGATTTGTAGCACTATAGACCTCTTACCTCTAGTCTGGCTGCAGAGGTCTGTGGCAATGTACACTTTTTAACTACAGTCTGATACCCGAAATCTGTGGTGCAACTATATGATTTCTAACCCACAGTCCGGAGCCACAGATTTGGCACTACGGACTTTCTCACCCATAGTCTATTGACACAGATGTGTGGCTCTGCAAATAAACTTACTGGTTCTCGTGATGCCAGAGATGTCTGGCACTACAGATGAACTTACCCATAGTCCTGATGCCAGAGGTGTTTTCCTCCCACCCCTCTGGGGTCTTTGGCCATCAGCTTCGTGTGATAATGGTACACCTCTCCGCCCAGTAACTGTGAGAACACACACGCGCGCGCGCTCAACACATAAACTTCGTGTGATAGTAATATATATCTCATATCGATAACTTTCGACGGGCGCGCACAAATACACACACACAAACACACACACACACACACACACACACACACACACACACACACACAGAGGGGGAGAGAGAGAGAGAGAGAGAGAGAGAGAGAGAGAGAGAGAGAGAGAGAGAGAGAGAAATTAAATTAAATTAAATGGAATGAAAAATGGTTTATTCATATACATAGGCCATAGCCCCTATATGAAGAAGAGTGCGGGATATTAACAATTCAAGACAAAGAAAATGTACTAAATGATACCATACACAAACATAACAAAAAACAAAAATCAAGCTGTGCTAAGAACATATAATACATCTCTTATCTTAAAGGCGTGATAAGGAAAAAGACTTCCATTTTTCACTACATTTGCATTGGTAGAAGCCATCAGCATACACAAGCGGAAGAGACAGGGCTGCTTATTAGAGAGAGAGAGAGAGAGGAGAGAGAGAGAGAGAGAGAGAGAGAGGAAATGCACGCTCGCACACATACACACACGCATGCATACGCGCGTGCGCGCGCGCACACACACACACAAACGCACGCGCGCGCGCACACACACACACACATGCACACACACACACACACACACACGATGGTGCGGAGGGGTAAGGGGTGTGCAGGTGAAGACAGGCAGATGGTAGTAAGTGCAGGAACCAAGGGACAGCAGCCAGTCAAGAAGGCATACAGGACGAAGCGGAGTTTCTCTCTTCTTTTATTTCTCTCCCATGGCAAGGAGCTCGAACCAGGATACACTGCCTGGAACTTCTTCTCTCTCTCAGCATATGAGCACTCTCTCTGCATACTAGAGGAATCCACCCCCGCAACACTGCTCGGGGAGCAAATCACTACTGGACAATCACTCATCGCCATCTCTGCGGGGGCCGCAACACTGTGGGGAAAAGGACTGCTCACACTCTTGCCTTTGATGGTGGTGTTTTACGTCCTATTGGCCTGAGGCCCGTAAGGACAAGTCATGCAGACATAAGTCTCTGCATATTTGCTGGAAACAGTTGTCGCCCTGGCAAGTATGAGTGGGTAGTTTCGGTTGTGGGTCTCGCATTTGTCTCCCCAGAGCTTCCGCGTTCATCTTGAACTTTGGTCTTCTATTCTAGTAATTATCTTCTTGAAAGTTTGGTTCAATTTTGGTGGAGTTGGTCTTGAATTGATCGTTGGTTCAGTTTCTGGTCATTGGTCGACCGAAGGTAGGCGTCGGTGTGTGTTGCCTGCTGTCCCCAAACATCAGGCTGTCTTCAGGACCACCGGGCGGCCTTCTTCATGCTCGGGTGGCGATGGTCCTGTGCCGCGTGAGGCCGCCTCAAGGAGGGAGCAGGACGAAAGTCGCTGGAGCGCTGCACGAGTCCCTAAAACTTGGCGGGCACTCGCTGACTGCGGCCGAGAGGGCAATTTTTCAGCCCAACCCCGTAAGGAGTGCCCCCATGTCTGTCACCCCTTAAAACAGCACGGTATTCCAGGCCACGGTAGTCGCAGTCAGGCAGCGCTCCTTCGTCAATCGCCCCACACCTCCAGGAGCCGTCCCCCGGCGACACAGGCTAGACCCGTCGTCACCCACATGGCTGGAAGGTTGTCTGTGCCGCCCAATGACGCTGACCTCTCACGTCAGCATCCTTCAAAGGAGAGCTGCCACCTCTCCCCTGGTGTTGACTGCTATGCCACACTCGCAGTGCTCACACTCACGCCACGCGCCAAATATATACAGCTCACACTCACGCCACGCGCCAAATATATACAGCTTGCCCGGACCGCAAAGAAGACAACGCAGCGCCGCACGCAAAATGAGCCTCGCGAGACGGCAAATAACAAAAATTGTGCTATCTGTCACAGCTTCTGCGTTGTCTAGCTCGCCGTCCGTTCAAGGTATCTAAACATATTTGATATCGATGAAAACCTCAGAACCCAAGGAATAAAACGCAATAAGTCGTATTTGACAATTCTGTGGCTGTGTAAAGTTACTGGCAATTAAAGTCCGAGAATGAACCCACTTTTAACAAGCTTACGTCATATTTTCCCTTATTTCGATGAAAAGTACTAAACAGCGTGAAATAATTTTGTAATGAATAAAAAGCTTGAATTTCCCTCTTTCTATACATATAAATTTCATTATCCAAGATGCCGTCCAAGCGGAGAACTTTGCGTTTAAAGTTTGATAGAAAACACAACTTGCCTTATCACTACATGGCCGTCGCCACGTGCTTCGAACACGATCTTCGATAAAAATTTATTCCGTTGAAATGGTCCATCGGACGATAATTTTTATATAATTTCGGTTGCTTCTATCATAGAAATGGAATTATTAAAAAGATTTCGATTGGGAAGTCCGAACTTCGTGAAATGACAATTTAGATCAAACTCCGACAGTAAACAAAGAAGGCGACTCGCTCAAGGGACCGGCGCCGTCAGTCATTTCGTATAGTCGCAAGCTTGTACAGAAAAGATCATAGGCATGCGATATACGAAATGAAAGCTTATGGACTTTACTTTCAATGTGCATTCATGGATTCTTTGGATTCTCTCATACTTTTTATGAAATCAAGAATTATTCACGGTTTGTTCGTCGTACAATTCAAAATGGCGCCAAGATTAATTTGGTCGAAATACCAGTTTTAGGGAAAATATGGGCTTCTCAGTCCAGCACGATTGTAATGAATAGAATACATTAATCTTTGTGACTTCAGCGACGTATACACAACTATGTAGGTTCTGAGGTATTCATGATTTAAAGAATTTACACAATAAAATGAGATCAATCAATCTAGGACTTGTTTTACCTGCGGGCTTCCAAACTTTAGTTCAAGACTTTTGAAGATTCTATTGAAAACTGCAGCTCAGAAAGCAACCGTTTTGACCCTATCTCACCAGACCGATCCCCAAAAGAAAACTTGAAATTTTGTCCTAAGTTTGCATCCACCCCTGATTCTAAAACTGATAAAATCCCAAATCATAAAGTGCAACTGAACCCTAAATCATTAAGAGAAAAAGATAAACTTAAATGCATAGTCGTAAATTTTCAATCTCTTATCAAGAAAAAGGATGAACTCAGTAATTTAGTCATTGAAAAAAACATTGATGTTGTAATTGGAACAGAAACTTGGCTAGAAACTGGAACATCCAGCAGTGAACTTCTAATGGAGGATTTTGATATTTATAGAAAGGACAGACTTGGAAAAAGAGGTGGGGGAGTCTTGATTGCCATTAGGAAGAACTTAGCCAGTGAGTTTTTATATCAAGGCAAAAATAGTGAAAGTTTATTTTGTAGGATTAATTTCAAGAATAAGAGACCTGTCATTGTTGGATCAGTTTACAGACCTCCAGACTCAGATGAAAATGTATGTTC
This sequence comes from Conus ventricosus, assembly GCA_018398815.1. Lineage (NCBI taxonomy): Eukaryota > Metazoa > Mollusca > Gastropoda > Neogastropoda > Conidae > Conus > Conus ventricosus. The sequence continues at coordinate 26,949 of JAFLJL010017079.1, forward strand.
GTCTATTTGCAGAGACATTTCTAACATTGTTTTGGCCAGTAGGAAGGCAATATTATGGATTGGTGGAGACTTTAATTTACCAGATATTGATTGGGGTGAAGATGCCATACTTGGTAATCAATACAGTAAAAATATTAATACTCAGTTTTTTGATGCCACCAAAGACCTTGGATTAGTACAGTCAGTTGAATCACCAACTCGTGGTAAGGCATTCCTGGATTTATTTTTTACCAATTGTCCAGGCGCTTTAGGCAATCAGGAATTAATTGCAGGCCTGGGTGATCATGACATAGTTCTCTTAGAGAGTAACTTTCAACCCTTTCGAAGAAAACCCCCTAAACGTACCATCAGACTCTGGAACCAAGCAGATTTACCAAAATTGTGCAGGGATACTCATAATTTCAGTCGTCTTTTTTTGAGGTCCCATAGTGTTAAAGATAATGTCAGTGATCTTTGGAAGTGTATAAAAACTAACTTGGAATTTATTATGGATGACAACATACCTACTAAAATAACTTCAAGCAAGAACCACCAGCCATGGATTACAACTAAAACTAAACGTTTGTTGAGAAGGAAACATCGTTTCTTTAAGAAATTGAAACTACATCCTAATTCAGAAAGATTACTGGTTAGATATAAACATATTAAGAGAAGGTGTCAGAGAGAATGTAGACTTGCTCACTCCAATTATGTTAATTCGATGATTTCGGAAGGTGATCATCAAAACAAGAAATTATGGTCTTACATAAGGAGTAAGAGACAGGACAACATTGGGATTCCAGACCTGAGAAACAACCAGAATAACCTAATACAGGACCCTGAAGGGAAAGCAAACTTACTAAACAAGTAGTTTTGTTCAGTTTTCTCAAATCCCAAACCTTTAATTAACGTTAGACTAAAGGATGATGATGAACTCCCTGAAATGCAAAACATCAAAGTAAACAAAGCAGGAGTATTTAAGTTACTGACCAATATCAATGAAAACAAAGCTACTGGTCCCGATGGCGTTCCTGGCAAGCTCTTAAAATTATGTGCCAATGAATTGAGTGAGGTATACCAATTACTTTACCAAGCTTCACTGGACCAGGAGTAATACCTGATGAGTGGCGAGATGCGAGCATTGTTCCCTTATTTAAAAAGGGTGACAAAACAAAAGCAGAGAACTATAGACCTGTATCTCTTACATCCATATCAGCTAAATTACTTGAACACATAATATATAGTAGCATAATGGACCATCTTGACAAATATGATTTCTTAAATAACGCCCAGCATGGTTTTAGACAGCGAAGGAGTTGTGAGACTCAACTTATAACAACTCTCAATGATTTTAGTAACTGTCTTAACAACAGACAGCAAATAGATGCAATTTTATTAGATTTTTCTAAAGCCTTTGATAAGGTTGACCATGAGGGCCTGCTGCTTAAATTAGAACACATTGGCATTGGCGGTTCTTTGCTAAAATGGGCTGGATCATTCCTCGTTGGGAGAACGCAGAAAGTTGTTGTGGAAGGGTCGTCATCCCATTGTAAACCAGTCTTGTCAGGTGTACCACAGGGAACTGTTCTGGGGCCCTTGTTTTTCTTAATTTATATAAATGACATAAGTAGAAATCTCTCTCCTGGAACTACTATAAGGCTTTTTGCAGATGACAGTTTAGTATATAGAACAATCAGAAGCAAGAATGATACACGCATTCTACAAGAAGATCTAAACGCTTTACAAGAGTGGGAAAGAACTTGGAAAATGGAATTTCATCCTCAAAAGTGCCAAGTGTTGCGTATATGTAACAAACGCTCACTAATTAGATCAGATTATTCTATCCATGATACTATTCTTAAAGAAACTAATGCTGCAAAATATTTAGGCGTGATTATAGATAGTCGTCTCAAATGGAAAGAACATTACAATTTAGTTATGTAAGAAAGCAAATAACATCTTAGCTTTCTTACACAGGAATATCAATGACTGCCCCCAAAAGGTTAAAGACGACTGCTACAAAACACTGGTTAGACCAGTACTGGAATATGGTTGCTCAGTTTGGGATCCTTACCATCTAAAGGACATTGATAACCTTGAAAAGATTCAGAAGAGAGCAGCACGGTTCGTAACAGGGAACCACATCAGAGAAAAGGGGAATACTAGGAAGAACATGAGGAAATTAGAATGGAAACCCTTAGAAGAGAGAAGAGCTTTATTAAACTTAACACCTTTTCAAAGGCAGAGCTAAAGTAATTGATATTCCAATGGAACAACTAGTATTGAATAAAAGTAGCACCAGGAGTGGCGGTCAATGTTATACCATACCTGCATCAAATATTGACAGCCACTTACATTCTTTTTATCCCAGTTCTGTACGGCTGTGGAACTCACTGCCGGGTGCCATCAAGATTGCCACAAATGCAATTTCATTCAAAAAACAAATTGATTCGACAGTTTTGAGATCTGCATATTGACGATTTTCTATTTTTACTTCCCCTGATATTTTACTATTACCTGGGCCTGAATTTGGCCATTGCTTTATCTTCTTGAATATCGAGTGCGACCCCTTGTTGCTAAATTTGCTCCAGGGGCCAACAGTCTGAGTCGCACTGTTTTATGTTATTTTATTTTACTTTTAACATGCGCGCTGGTGACCTACTCGTTTTTGAGTGAACCAGTATTTTAGGAAGAAGAAGAAGAAGAAGGGAGGTAAGGGGAAGATAACTCGTGAACAAAATATCTCGTCCGAGACGGGTGCCCAAGGAATATACACTCTTAGCACCCGGCTACACACACACACACATACACACAAACAACACACACACACACACACACACACACACACACACACATACACACAAACACACACACACACACACACACACACACACGCGCGCGCGCGCGCGCGCGCGCACGCATGCACACACAAACACACACACACACACACACACACACACACACACACACACACACACACACACACACACATACACACACACACACACACACACACACACACACACACACATCAACTTCGTGCGGTAAAAATACACATCTCCCAGTAACACAAAGACACACGCACGAGATCTCTCTCTCTCTCTCTCTCTCTCTCTCTCTCTCTCTCTCTCTCTCTCGCTCGCTCGCTCGCTCTCTCTCTCTCTCCCTTGTGAAGCCATGAAAGCGTGAAGTCGTGCTTGCTTTGCTCCTGTTATCCATGTGATTTTGTTCAGGATATAGTGCACCAATCTCCACAATTCTTCGCAGTCAAAGTCGCAAGTGGCCAGTGTCTGTAGTGGTGTAATTTTTGTGATGGTGTCATCAACATATTGTGGTTGATTAACGTTTTAATAATTACAAGATCCAAGAAGGAGAAATCGGCGGTGAAAAACGTTCACAACGTTCACAACCAAGCACGCCTATTTGACTTCGGTGTCGTTTCGTTTTGCCCGTGCGTTAAGTAATTGGGGTCAACCTCGTGTCGTGTTGACGACATGCAAGAATAGACAAGTCAACCAGTGTCCCAGGTCCAGGCATGCGTGAACTGTGAACTATGACACCGGCAAACCACGGGTTTGTTTTGATTTGTTGTGTTGCTAACTCGACATGGAGGACAATTCCGCAGGAGATGAAAATAAATTACAACCCACGTTGGATATAATACGGAAAACATTTACATGTTCCGTCCAAGAACTGTGTGCATGGCGAAATTGTCTACTTTTTCGGTATTCGGCTATTTCCGATGACTCAATTCGCGTTGAAAAGAATGACTTTGATACCAACAAACAGCCCTTTTTCCTCCCGTCCTGGATCAGTGGGTCACCGCCCTCCAACCTGACCAAGACAGTACTGCGTGTGTTTCACGGCCAGTCTAAACGAATAACGCTGACGTTATACACCACTAGGCAAGGCACAGGGTCATTCCTGTGTCAGGGAGCCGACTGCACCAAGTGGGATGAAGAGGAGTGTGAGATGCTGAAAGACATTGTTTGTAAACTGTGTGAGGATGGTGATGTACACACGCTTCAAAAGGAATTGCTCTCTGTACCCCTGACCTTTCTTGCGGCAGAAAATCAAGCAATAAAACTGTGTTTCCCTCAAAAGGATCAAACCACAGACGAAGAAAATCCATCTTCCTATTCCCATTTCCCCCACACACCCTTGATTCATCAGAATGATGTACAATGTGATGTGTCTGTGCTAGCAAGCAGTCTCAGTAACCTGTCGATTGTTTCCCCTGTGTCAGACAGTGCTGAAGGTGCTGCCCCTGTCTCTGTTGATGAGGTTGAGGAAGATACAGAAGAGCATGTGACTCCAGCCACTGCCACGTTATCTCATAACAAATACAGACCGACGCCAAAAATCTACAGAAAAACCAAGAAATATCGTAGGCGTACATTATGCCCATCACTACATTCCGAAAAGACACTTATTACAAAATTGATCAACATTGAAGACAGTCTTGATATCATTCTTGACCAGGAATCAAAAGTTGTCTCCAAGTTAGAGGATTCTAAGGTGGCTATCAAGAACGACTTAAAACAGCATATCAATCATAAGATTGATACAATTTATGCTTCTATTGACAATGTAAAGGCAATGATGACTAAACTGGACAGAGAACAGGGAAAGGGCATTCTGGGCCACTTCCGCCCTCACTCAGTTCGGGCGAAAGTAACCCAGAATGCCCCTTTCCCTGTTCTCTGACAAGTAAGACTTCAATAACTAAAAAATAACGATTATCTACAAACAAACGTACTGCGTAGGGTTATCCGTTTTCAATACTAATTTACTAAACTTTTTAGATTTCAGTTTTTGCTTAATCCTGTGTTTTTCCTGGTCATTTTCAATAACATCATTTTCGCGCAAACATTCTTCAAATGAGTCTTTGTCTTTCATGTGAAATAAAACTACAGTCTTTAACTGTTCTCTAAAGTCTTTTAAAACCGAGTTATATTTCTGGCATAAAATCCACACACTTATCCTAGCATGCCTTCCACTGAAAGCTAGTTTTGACAAAGTGTTTCTCTTTTTAACTATGTCTCTTTCTGCCGAACAGTCATCTATAATAAATAGTGTCTGCGTTCCTTCAAACAGTCTATAAAACTGTTCTAAACACTCACTCAGTTTATTGCTAGGATTAACTAAAAATATGTTATTATCAGTCCATATAAACCTTCTATCATGATATGCTTTGTTCCATTTAAGTGTTGGACAGAAAACCACAATATGATTAAAATTATAACGATAAACTGTTTTGTAACAGTCGAGGATAAATATTGTTTTTCCACAACCAGTCTGCCCACAAATCAATGAGCAATGAGGAGTTTTTGTCATAAAGTTTAACTGCTCCATAGTTTTATAACAGAGTTTAATCTAATCCAGTTATTATTTTTATCATACTCTCCGTCAAAACTTGTTCAGTATAATAAAACCCTACGAGGCCTAAATGTGTAAGATTAATCCAATTTAGTCCTGTAAGATCGTTTCTATTTAGACTAATATCAATTTTGTCGCTGGTTGTTATAACCTTAATATCCTCACCGTTGTGAAGAACGACGACAACAACGTTAAGGCGTTTAACGTCTAAGTTTTGCCAGCTAATATTAATTCCTTTTATAAGGGCGTCACTAACGCCCACAACCCCATCCCTCTCCACATCTTTAAAGACAGAAATTTCAAATATCATTGTGAACGTGTCTCCTAATTTTCTGCTTGGAAAGAACTGTAATTTTGTAGAAGCTTTTTTTACAACTGTTTCTTTTCTGTGGAGGATGTACTGTTTTTTCCCATACGGCGTTATTTCAATTTCTTTCCGACTATTGTCGTCCGGCATAAGACTTACATGTAAAGGGCCAGATGTTGAATGCTTTTCTGAAACTTTTTTGACGACCAAAAAATGTAAATGGGCTTATGAATTCAAATTTTTATTTCCCATTCTAAATATGGTTCTAAGTGCCATTTGAGGTCAGGTTTTCGAACTATTTTATATTCATACTGACCAACATTATTTGCTTCTAGATTGCGCAGCTGTTCTAGTTTAGGAAACTTTTTGGTGTCGCCAACCTCTTTGCGTTTATAATCACCATCTTTAGTGTACTCAAAACCATACAAAGCGCCTATCTCACCGTTTTGTTCAAAGTCCGCAACATCTGCAAGGTCTTTTAATTCTAAAGTTATACACCTTACAGGCGCTAATGTAACTCCGGATTCTTCTGGCCCACGCGACATTTTTAGTACAGTTTATTATTTTATTTCCAAAACAATGTGTAGGTTATCGCATTTCACAACTTTCCCTGCTTTGTCTGCAATTTTTATATTAAATGATCCAACCCTCCCACAAACTAATCTTTTAAACTGTAAATTAGAGAATTGTATAATTTCATAATCGCAATATGCAGCTTTCCCTGACGGAAGAGCTCTTAAAACAGTTGAGGGCCTTCCATCATATAAGTTTTCATCAGTGCTCAGCTCATCCAAATGAACATAGAGTAATGAATGTAATGCAAGATCGAGCGGATTTTCCCCCTCATAAGTAGTTTTGTTTGGCACAACTCTAAATCTATGATTGTCATCTGCAAAGCCTAACATTTTAGCTAGCTCTACATCAAAAAGGTAATGTGCTACTTCTTCTTCAGGTTTGAATGTTAACATTGTTTTTAGATTTGCATTGTTAAGTTTGAGAGTAATGTCAAAATTACTCATTGCTTCTTTTAGCGAACAAAACCCGTAATAACCATCAGGTATGGTTAACCGACTAACTACATTCCCTTCTTTATTAACTTTTAGAACTGCATTATTCTCCCTGGCTTCACTTATATTAAACCATACGACTTTGTAAAATATTTCATGAGCGCAACCATTTTGGCCCCGCATTCGTTATTAATAGCATGTTCTAAAAACGAAGGCGGTCTTGGGTTGTTATTGTTACAAACATTTTTTAAAACAAATTAAAAATGAGTGCATTCAAATATACTGGCGCAAAATATTCTGTTGGGCCGCACTACAATCTTAAAAATATAGCAACTGATACTCTTGACATTGCTGTGACCCAGACTGCCTCTTTTCATAAAAAGGTGAGTACTCCATTGAAGAGCTATCTTAACCCCCCTATTGAAAACGACCACATCAAGAAAGCGTGGTTTAGTCATCCGATGCAGTTTTATCAGAACCAGTTAAACTTTGCTGTGTTTTGCGCATCAACTGGGTGTGGAGTGGCGTATGCTGATCATTTAAATCACCATGATCCTTTGGTGAGGTCAGTGTACAGATTTCATTTCTATTACACCTTCAGGCGTATTTTGACTGAACTGCAAGCGCCATTGCCAAATGACAAACCGTTTAATCCACTCAGCAACAGAATAGACATGAAGGCTTTGAAAGGATTTGTAACGAAATTCAATAATTAACATCAAGACAGACTTTAGACAAAAGTTGGATCATAATCATGGCCTAGGCGACCTTTATTTCGGGGCACGCACAGAAAGTATAACTATGACTGGCATCCTCCTTTCAAAACTTTCTTTTCAGGCAAAACTGTTCAGCCCTGGGTCCCTACAGCAAGAGCATAAAAACAGCATGGACAACATTTATCTTAGACACTTCTAAGGGCCTAACTAGAGCGGGAATAGAACGAATAAACGACTCTATTCGTACTTACGTTTGGTGTTTGCTAGGTTCGCAAGCACAGGCGAGATCAAGCATAACTGATCCTTCTACTGGCTTTGACGCACAAAAACAATACTTAGCAAATTTAGAGGACGCCATTAATTCTACGTTGATTTACCTTCAAGCATTCAAAGGTACCAACATGTTTTACAATACGCAAGATCGAAAGTAGACTTTGCTGTTGGCACTGGTTTATACATGCTGCCTTCTGACCTCAGACTCCAGATAGGTACAATAATAAACTATAATAATGAAATTCTTATAGCAGGCAATGAACAGAAGGTTGGGAAAAACGACATAAATTCTGGGCCAGTAATATTACAAACAATAAAAGAACACCCAAGAATAAGTCATCCAATCCCGAAGTCCAAACCCCCAAAGTCATTGAAGGCTCAGCAAAGCTCGCGGACTCTGGTCGCGATGACCATGAATATGAAAAGACAGCGCTTGTTCTTGGATTAACTGGCCTAGGATTACTTGGTCTTTATCTTACTAAAAATTAACCCAACTATACGAGAACTAATGTCCATAAGTGCTCGGCCATAAAGCCAACTACTTGCTTGCAGTAGACAAAAGCCAGCTAACGATACTCCCTAATATACCTGGCAAAGAGTCTATAGCTTTACCAGCTAATTTTTTTAATAAACTCGCAAGATGATCAAGCTGTTTTTTTACCCATGATTTACAGGAGATGGCGATGGAGCACTAGACTTTGACCACCGCCGCCTGTAATAGCCATCACCAGTGTACTTATTGCAAATCCTAAGGCTGTTATAAACGCTTGCTAATGTGACTCCCTGGCTCTCTAAACAATGTTCTTATTCGTTCTGCTAGCGTTGTGTCTTCATATAAAATTTTTTCGATAGTTTCTCTTATTCTATTCACTTGAGTTCGTAATTGGTCTCGGTTAGTAGTTGTCACTTCTAGTCTTGCTGATCTCTCTTGTTCAAGATCTTTTAGTCTTTGGGCTATTCTTTCTTTAATATCAGGCCCTAAGTTGGCGTCATCAGCCTCAACGAGTTTTTCTTTTTCTCTTTTTTATATGCTCATCTAGTTCACCTAGTTTTGCTAAATTGTTTGTTAATTCGCCTCTGATGGTTCTTAAAGTACGATCAAGGGCTAATAATTCTCGCATAGGCAATGGGGAATCATTAATTGTTTTTAACGCTGTTTCTTCTGAAAAACTGGTTTCTGCTTCTATGTATTTATTAATTCGCCTGCTGATGATTTAATTCTTTAAGTTCCATGTTTTGCATTTGGTTATCTGTTGGGAGTTCTTGCAGTGTGTTTTGAAGTTTAGCAACTGCCTCCGCCCTTAATTTTGGCCTAACAAGGCCAAGGCGATTTTGATCTTTCACACTGAGTCTATTTCTAATTGAACCCACGGCTAAAAACTTTGATGGGTCTTTTTTTAGTTGTAAGCTGAACAAGTTGTCCTTGGTCGCTCCTCACAAACAAATGGTCATCTTTTACTTCAAAATCATTAGGGTCTATAAATTCGGGAGGTTCTTGGCCTAAACTTTGGTATAATGATCTGGCCTTACTTTCTGTTAATTTATACCGACTTGTTGGTAATGTACTCCCGATTTCTGCTAATTCATCATGCAATGAGAGCCCCGAGCGATGCCGCTCCAAGGGGAATCACTCATGTCGTCTCCACGATCAAAAACATCATAATCTTCATCTTCAATGCTGCCATGTTTCTTTAATAATTAATTTTTTTATTTTGTTTTATAAAAAAATGTTACATGCATATGGCTCGATTCTTGACCCGCATAGAAGACTGAAAGAACCCTTTGGCGTGAAGGGAAATAAACGGAATATTACTGTTCCAAATAATCCCATCTACTATTGATGCAGATCAAATTCTTACTGTCAAATTTCCGGACCTAGGAGCGGATGAAGTGATTGTGCCAGGCTCTGCACGACTTACTTTCAAAATAGAACTCGCATCAGAAACAGACCCAAACAGGACAGTTGTCCAGAATTTGGGACGGGCAAATCGTTAAGAAAATTTCTGTAAAACTTGAGGGGCAAGAAGTATTTTCTTTACACAATGCAGACATATTTTTAACCTATCTGATCTATGGCTAACCGAGAATGAAAGGGCTGATCTTGCGTTTCAAGGAATTGAAAATGATGATGGACTAAAACACAGAATAGACGCCGCAGATGTTAAAGACAACAAAAAGCATGCAGCTGTAAATTTTGCGTATGGAAATCGCTTTTCCATTCCCTTAGATTTTGAGTTGTTAAAAGCGCATGCACCGTACTTTCAAGGAGCATAAAAGACAGATTGTCATATGAACTAACTTTTAATGAATACAAACGCGTTATCAGATCATCAGACACCGAAGCAAAGTACAGCATTTCTGACATCTCGTTAGAGTTTGACGTTGTTAGCAACCCTAATTTAGCAAGGCTGATTGAGCAACAATATCAGTCAAAATTATCAATATATTACGAAAGAGTGATTCATCATACAACATATCCCAGAAGCAGGGCAGACACTATATGGAATTTTAGTTTTAGCGTCGCAGCAAGATCGCTTAAAGGTATTTTATTGCTGTGTGAAGATGAAGAACCGTTCAAAAGAGGAAGTGAAAAGTTTTTTAATCCAAAAATAACGAAAGTACAATGTTCGATTGAGGGTAGTCCTAACCAAATTTACGCTAGCGGGCTTAGACCTTATCATCATTTTGACGAAATAAGAAAATTGTTTGGGGGGGGGAGGGGTAGAAGTCTAACAGCAGACCTTGTGTCTAAAGATTTACATCTTCACAATGTTAGGCTTGATGATTATTTAACAACAAAATACGGTTTATGGATTGACCTAAGGTCAACAGAGGATAATCAGTTGCATGGAAGCGGGAGAACTGTGAGAGATGTAATAAACATTCAAATTGATAAAGAAGAAGAAGCCGATAAACCGCTTAATGTACATTTGTTTTTAATATATGATGCGCAGCTGAATATTGAAAATAACAGATTAAAAGATATACAATACTAAATTATTTTTATTTTATAAAAAGCATGTCTGTTCAGGTTTATCCAAATGTGCCTACAGCGCCGCCAAAAGAAGAGATAGCAGGGAATTCTGCTGTTATAGAAACCCCTGAAGTAAAAACCTTCAGATTAACTAAAAAATACACAAATGCAGCAAGTACTAGAGCAAGACCTTTCAAAATACAGCAAAACCAAACGAAGGTATTTGCTGCCCTTTTAAAGCTGTTACATATGTTAATACTGGAGCATCAACTATAAGCGCTCTATCAGCAGGAACGAGTGTTGGGCTCTTAGCAACGGGCATAGGCGCACCCCCCAGCTTTACCTCTAGGAGGTTTGTCTTTAGCTCTCGGTCTGTGTTCATTAGCTGTAGGTGCTGCTAGCAAAAACAAATAAAAACTAAACCCAAAAGCACACAGCTATGGTTCAACTAATAACAGCTAAACTTAGCTCGTTCAAACTGACAATAAATAAAGCGCTTGTTGACTCAAACATCACGGATGAAGAATTTAATCGTTTACAGGCCCATTTTGATGACTACAAAAGACAAAAGTTTGATCTTCAAAGAAAGGCGGTGACAAGTTTTTCTCAAAAGCCAGACCCGAGCAGATAAAAAAGGAATGCTTAAAAAAAGTAAACGAGACATTAAACTCTGTTCTAAACAGCTCACATTAACAACACCAAAAGGTGTTTTACTTTAGTTTAATGAGTCCAAGCGCAAAAAGACCGTTGATATTGGTTCTGATTAAGTATTTTTTTTTAATTTAAATAAATATTTTGGCTTAGAAAAGAAAGACAGCATGGCTAAGATATATGAAGGACAAGACGAATTGTTTGAAGGAATGCTCGAGAGAGAGCGTTTATCAAGAGCACTGAATGATATTGATTTAGAAGTCATTGACCCAACAAACGTACAGGCAAGTGTTGTTCATGCTATTTCTCAAGTTCTAGGCAAACTAACAATAGACCCGCCAGTTTAAAGTAATGTTAGCTGTTTTTAATCGACTATGTAACAATAAATGAAGAAAATCTAGAAGTCTGGGTCTCGACTAAACAACAGACTATTCTTTCCTCTAATGACTTAACACCCGGTTGGGCAGACGAACTGCTTTCACAGTTTGACGCTGCCGCTGAAGAAGCTAAAATGAGAGGCTCTGGTTGGTCAGAGGGCGAAGTCTTAGAGATTAGATTAAAACAGGCTAAGTATGCACCGATTGTAGGCAAGGCTTACATTCCGCTACCTCGGGAGTTGGTTTTAAAGAGAGCAGTTTTAAACATAAAAAATTCAGACAACAAATGTTTCATGTGGTGCGTTCTTGCAAGGCTGCATCATGTCCGCGAACACGCAGAGAGAGTGACTAACTATCAGCAATACGCCAAAGATCTTAACTTCAATGGAATATCCTTTCCTGTTAGTGTAGACCAAATTGATCAGTTTGAAGAACAAAACAAACCAATAACTGTTAATGTATACACATGGGATGAGGAAACAAATTTGGTGCCAATTAAAAGTGTCCAAGAACAGTCCAACAATAGGCGAACCAGACAAAAATCATGTTGACTTACTACTAATGTTTTCACCAGCGGGGCTACCCCATTACACATTGATACGCACAATGAGTAGATTATTGAGTTATACTACAAACAAACATAGCAAACAAGAATTCTGCAGAAAATGTTTAACAAGAATTCCATCTGTGCAAGCTGCGAGGTGAACATATAAAACATTGTAAAAGTTCTGTAGACTGTAATACAGAACTAATTACGCCCCCGCCAGGATCTAAAGTTAGTTTTAAGAACTGGAAAAAAACTGCAAACAAGTCCATACGTAGTTTACGCAGACTTCGAGTCGCTTATTGTTCCTTATGAAGGGCCAGCACCACAAAAACTTCGAAAACAGTCTTAATGAGTAATCATCAGATTTGTTCATTTGCCTTCATTATTGTCAGGTCGGATAGCGTTTATTCAGAACCAGAATTATATAGAGGCCCAAATGCGGCTAGAAGATTTTTACAGCGCATGCAGCAAGTGCGTAATGACTGTTCTAATAATCTGAATTTATCTGAAATCATGATGACGCCTGAAGACCAACAACAGTATGCCTCAGCCACTCACTGTTGGATTTGCGGTTTAGAGCTAACGCCCAAGAGTGTAAACCCCACAGTAAGAGACCATGATCACATTAGTGGAAAGTTCAGAGGAGCAGCACACAGTAAATGCAATCTTCAACTAAAGTTTGAACCAAAGACATGGAAGCTGCCCATCTTCTTTCATAACTTGCGAGGTTACGACTCTCATCTTATATTGCAAGCAGTAGACGATGCTTTTAGGGTGTCATGCATTGCACAGTCATCAGAAAAGTACATGTGCTTTAATCTAAATAATATGTCTTTCTACGACTCTATGCAACACATGATGGGCTCATTAGAGGCACTGGCTATGTCCTTAAAGTCCTGCCCAATAACGGAAGAATATTTTGACCCAACGCTTGTTAGAAAGGGTGTTTACCCTTATGAGTACATGAACAGTTGGGAAAGGTTTGATGAAGACACACTTCCACCTAAAGGCGCGTTCTTTTCTAGTCTTAGAGGAAAGGACATCAGCGACTCCGATTACCAACATGCTCAAGATGCTTGGCAAAAGTTAGATTGTAAAACGATGGGAGACTATCATGACTCCTATTTAATGGCAGATGTATGTTTGTTGGCGGACGTCTTTGAAAATTATAGAAAGACCTGCATGAAACATTATAGCCTGGATCCCGCGCATTACATTTCTGCGCCTGGGATGAGCTGGGATGCTTTCTTAAAGTTTACTGAGTACAGATTGATTTATTGTCTGACCTACCAATGATTCAGATGATTGAAAACGGATTGCGTGGAGGAATTAGTATGGCGTCGCATCATTACTGTAAAGCAAACAACAAATACTTGGACAACTATGATCCAAGTAAAAGGTCTAACTATCTCATGTATTTAGATGCAAACAATCTGTATGGTTGGGCAATGGCGCAATCACTTCCATTACGTAACTTTAAAATGTACACAGGTACGAATAATATTCAAAAGGCATTAAAGTGGTTGAACAGTTTAACGCCTGATCAGCCAGCGCGGTTTCATTCTAGAAGTTGACTTAGAATATCCTCATGAACTCCATGACCTGCATAATGACTATCCATTAGCAGCAGAAAGTCTAAAGATGGATCCAAGAGAGCGCCTAAACTTGTGCCTAATCTTCGAGGCAAAAAAAATTATGTCTGTCATTACAGACTTCTACAATTTTATTTAAGACATGGGTTGAAGTTGACAGCAGTTCATCGCATAATTGCTTTTGATCAAGAACAGTTCATGAAACCATACATCATGAAGAACACTGATCTCAGAACTAAATCTGCAGATGCTTCAGAAAAAGACTTTTTCAAGCTGATGAACAACAGCTGTTTTGGAAAGACTATGGAGAATCCGCACAAGCGTAAAGATGTCAGATTAGTCACCAGAGAGAACGAAGCAATTAAGCTGACTTCAAAACCTAATTATCAGGACTTCAGAAAATTTCATGATCAGCTTTTTGGCATAATGATGAAAAAAAGAAAGTCAAATTAGACAAACCTGTATTTATTGGGTTTACTGTTTTAGAATTATCAAAGCTTTTGATGTTAGAGTTTCTTTATGACTACTTAAGCCCTCGTATCCTGAGTCCAGAGTACTTTACCACAGATACAGATAGTTTTGTTATAGATATTCCTACTGAAGACATCTATAAAGACATGGGAATGGAAGTGGCTAAAGGGCATGCAGGATGGTATGACACGTCCGATTACCCTAAAGAGTCGCCTTTACATTCAATTACTAATAAGAAGGTTTTAGGAAAGATGAAGGATGAATTATCTGGAAAGGTGATCAAGGAGTATGTGGGGTTAAGATCGAAAATGTACAGTATTTCGAGCCAGGAGAAAATCATTAAGAAAGCAAAGGGAATATCTCGCAGCGTTGTGCAGTCAAACATATCACATGACAACTACAAAGAAGCATTGTTTGGCAATAAGACTTTTCATCATGACAACGTAAAACTACGATCTAATCTACATGAGATCAACACAACGGTTGTAACAAAGAAGTCATTAGATAGAACAAACACAAAACGGGTGTTTGTTAATCCAGAGTTTTCATATGCAATTGGGCACTGGAGAACCGTAAATTAATTAAAGCGGAACTGTATCTGGCGGAATTATCTGCAGTTCTTCCTTCACAAAAGATCTTTGAGGGCTGGTTGTTTTGTTGTGCCAGTTTCTCGTAAATAATACACGGGCGGATTCATCTTTACAATTCTTTTTATTTCATACTGGTCAACACTCCAAACTGGATCGGTTGCCCTGATGCGAGTGTCCCCTTCTGCTTCCCCCGGTAAATAAAGGTACCTTACTTTTAAACCAAACGGTAATAGTTTGCCGGATGAAGACTCTCCTTCAACAACATTTATTGTTTTTCTTTTGATTGCTTGTACTGGTTTTAGTCCTTTAAATTCTTCATTATTCATTGCGCGCAAAACTGAGGCAGTCTTCTAACCCATTCTGTGTTGCGAGAATTGTCAATCAGCTCTCTGTGATACTGGTAGGAGAAAAGCCTTTCGGCCAACTGTTTGTTAAAGTTTTCAACTAAAGCCTGTGATCTGTGAACTCCTGGAATGCCTCTTTTAATGGTAACTCTATGTTTCAACAATAATTGATTCACTTGCCCTTTAAATTCTTTTCCATCATCAACTTGAATCATGCGAGGATAAGTTAGTGGGCCTCGTTGGTATATCAGTTGTATAGCGACAGCAACAGCAGAAGCACTCTTTTGTGTTAATGGCTCCGCATCTTGTATCTTGAAGCCATGTCAATGACTGTGAGTGCGTACTTAAATCTTTTTCGTCTAATCCTATCAGAGGGTAAATATAGAAGATCCATTTGATGGGTGTCGTTTGGAGTTGTGTTCACAAAGTGTGGCCTCTGTATTCGTCTAGGGCAGGTAAATAAATTTGCCAAATTGCTTGTTTAGATAACCATTCTTTTGCTGTTTGTTCACTAACCCCAGCTGCTTGGCTTAGCTTTTAATTGCTGTGATACCCTTCCAATATCCTTTGGGCGAATAATAGATTTTGTTCATTTTTTATTCAGCCAATATTATGCGCAACAAAATACACGACGGTCATACCAACGACAATAAACGCGATTTCTTGCATCTTTTGTTTTTCTGATGGTTGATAAAAGTCACTGAATTTTGGTGGGGGCAATGTCTGGACCGGTTTGCCTGTTACTAGATAATATTGTTTTATTGCTTGATCAACATCTTTAAATATGTAAGCTGCATGCCCCTGTCTTTTCAGTGTGTCATTAATAAAATCTAAAATGCTCAAGTCTCTGCCTTTCATAGGCGTCTTGTGCAGCTGCTAGTTCCTCCATAGCTTTGTTATGTCTTTTTCTCTCGCTGTCATCCCGCAGTTTACTAAATGCGAAATTACTTCCGCTAAAAGCAAGCGCATTCACCACAGCGCCGCCTATCATTATTGCGAGTGAAGCCATTTTTTATAAATGTATTTTTTTCTTACATATTTATATTGTCTGGAATTATTCCTTGCTTAACTAGAAAATCTTTCGTAGCAACCGAAGCTGCAATGATAGCAATCAGCTTTGCTGAATCCTCAAAGTCTAGTTTGCCAAGATCTGCTGGTTTAATTCTTAACAGGCTTTTACCAAGCATTGAGTATCCTACACTTAGTCCTCCAATAACAGCGAATGGTATACAAGGTTAGCAATAGTTTTTTCGGTGCTCATTTTAAAAAATAAAATAATTATAATTAATATAAAAAAACATGAACAGCGATGATCTACTACAGCTACAAGGCAGCCTAAACCTTCCTGAACTTATGAATGACCAAGCTGATGACCAAGCTATTATGCCCAAAAAGGAGAGGCTGTATTCTTTGGCAGCATGTGGAAAAACAAAACAGTTCCTCGGAACTGAATTCAGCATAGAACAGATTCAACAGATGCCGCCGCAAGACATTTTAAAGTATCATAACAGGTATGAAGCGCAGCTGGGGTCTAGAATGGTGAAAAGTGTGGGGCAAACGGTTCTTAGTTTGTACACTAAACTAGTCAGTAGATTTGCTCCCATTGATTCTGAACAAGATCTACGTATGATTTAACGCAAGATCCAGTTTTAACAAAGTCATTAGAGTCTCTAGGGTGTGATTTATACTATAGATTTGGAACATTGTTATCGCCATTAATCATGGGATTAATAACTTTTAATCATATAGATTTTATTTCCCTTCAAAATGAACGATCTGGAAAATCAGCAGAATCAGAAAACACTGAACCAGGTGGAGAAAGTAACCAAGCCAGAAAATCATCAGGAAAACACTGAACCAGGCGGAGACCATTAAAAATCCTGGGCGTGTTGAAGCAGGAAAAAAAATTAGCAGAGTGGAACAGACAAAAAAAATTAATGTTACAGCATTATGAAAACATAACACCGCCAACGCCAGAACAAGTTGATTCAATGCCAGCTATAAAAACTCCATGTGATTCAAGGGCCCCAAAGTCTTCATGGAATATTGAACTTAAAACTGTTGCCATTTTTGGCGCCCTTGCTGCTGTTGGGGGCAGTTATTATGGCTATAAAATATATACACAATGGCAACAGAAACGAAAGAAGTTAAAACAACCTGAACCGTTAAATACAGAAAAAGACAACTGCACGCCAAAACCGCCATAACAAAGCATCATTTTGATCCATTTATAATGGAATAATATTTTAAATTTTAATAAAAATAGATCATGGCGTATTATAAAATGATAAAGTCAATAAATAAAGACATAGAGTCTATAAAAGACATTTCCATAGACCAGAATTGTAATCAATGTGGTTGCTTTGGGTGTAAGACCTTCCTTACGATCTATGCAGAGAACGCTGAGCAAGACATCCTCAACGATGACACGTTTTTTGAGGCGTGTGTGTACTATAATTAGACATCTACTATTTAAGATAAAAACATAGCTTGTATTTTTTTGATAATATAAGATAACTTAATAAGAACTTGGTTGTACTTAAAGGATGACTTAATCAAGAACTTATTAAGAACTTGATCAAGAACTTAATTAAAAACTTAATCAAGAACTTATTAAGAACTTGAAGTAACTTAATTAAGAACTTGGGGTGACTTGGGGGTGGGAGTGTGTGTGGTGTACACAGGGGGGTGGGGTGGGAGGACGTGCGTGCGTGCGTGGGGTGGGGGTGGGAGGACGTGCGTGGGGTAGGACAAAACACACACACAAACAAACAAACAAACACAAACAAACAACAAACAAACACACAAGGCCTAACCCTATCTAGTTTGTTTGCCAGAACATTCAAAAATCGTTATCCAGGCACACTGCGTTTTTTAAACAATCAAACAGCCGAAGCAGGGCAGGCGCAAACCGTACATGCATGATCGTTACTATATTTAGAGCCACGTCAGTGTGTGCATGCGTGGGGTGGGGTGGGCGGGTGGAGGGGTGTGGGGGGTGTGCATGCGTGGGGTAGGACAAAACACACACACACACAAACAAACAACAAACACAAACAAACACAAACAAACAACAAACAAACAAACAAACAAACAACCCAATGCCACTAGACCACACTGCGCCAACCACGTCAGCGGTAGGCCTGCTGTGGTCTTACAGTCGCACGTTAGAGAGGGCTTTGTAGGTCAATCGGCAGAGTCTGCGATTGGCCTAGTTTTGCACAACCGTTACTATTTTTAAGCCCACGTCATGTGTTTGTGGCGTTCACTGAGAGCCTTGCAGAGCAGTTGTCGGAGGGCAGTTAGCGAACAGCGCTACACCCACTATAATTAGCCAGTAACAACACCGGCCCTGTCTGGGCCCAGCCCGAGTCGTGTTCCGCGTCGTCTGCTTTGCCGTTGTGTCACAAACACCACAAGGTGGAGAAGTTTTCTGAACTACAAGGTAGTACAACCTGTCACTGAATCTTCTCACTACACCACACACCTTCAATGACAATACAACCCAGTCTTGCTAACGTGGCGGCCACAAAGTGGGAGTGACACGTAAACGACACCTGGCGCGCTGTCAACCTGAAATGAATACACCCCCCTCACCCCCACCCCTCACCTGGCAAGCCCAGTCACCCGCTTTATTGATTTTTTGGTCGCTTGCCGTGCGCTGTGTGAACAAGGTCGCGCCTATCTGTTACACATAGTTTTGTAGGTTGTAGTACATCCGTCATTGTATATTTAAAGCATTTATATGAAGATAGTGCTGGCCACACACTACCCTCTCCATACTAGTAGATGTACTAAGGTCTGCCTAACCCTATCTAGTTTGTTTTGCCAGAACATTCAAATCGCCATTCAGTTGCATAAGGGCACACTTAAAGGCAGATGAACTGGTTAGAATTAGAAAAGTAGAAAAGTATACACATCTTAATACACAGATCACTTGCCACATGAACACTGAATCTATAGTTAACAATCAATCAAGTCTAATACAAACTGAGAACATTTTTACTTGGGAAGAACAGCAAAAATGTTTTAAATATAAGTTTTTTTACCGTGTTTACCTCCGCCTTAAGAAAATAAACGCCATGTTTTTTTAAACATGGCTTTAGCCGTCTCAGCCAGCTCCCAACAATCAACGCGTGATGGTTTGTTTTGCTTCGGCCACTTTCAACAATGCGGCGCCATTTATTAGATAAGGAACCATCTCATCAATAGTCAAACACGTATTAAAACTAGCTACATCTTGTTTCATTTCCTTGAACCAACAAACCTTTAAGATAGTCTCTCCAGTTACAACATGCTTCGCCAACCTTCAAGACAACTACTAGTTAAGCGCAATGAAGAACAGAGAAAGAGGCGACTCTCGCTGTATAGCGAGGAACGTGTTAACACACGCCCGCTGTGCGGGCAGACATGTGAATAGTTGGCTTGCCTTCACTGACTGACTCAACTAATTCTTTCAACAAATACTCTAACATGCAGTTAAAGTAAAACTTATGACCTCGAATAACAAACCTGTTCTTCAGTAACGTTTTAGCCATTTTAAAATAACACAATTAAAACACAGTGGCCACAACAGAGCGCAGTGAAAACACAGCCTTCTTGTTCAATAGCTCCAACACAATGACACGCCCCGGTCGTGCCACGTCGACAGCCTCGATCTGATGCAATGTGGTGCAACCCAACTGAGTGTGTTTCGTTTACACAGGACAGGCTAGGTGCAAACTGCCGCGAGCCGTAAATTAAGTGATCGAGTTTCAGCCCCGTGTCTGCCTGTCTATGTACAAAGTTTTGTAGTTGGAAATTAGTCAGAAGAAGTGTGCCAATTTTATGGCATTTAATTAAGAGAGAAAGAGAAAGAGTGTGCGTGTGTGTGTGTGTGTGTGTGTGTGTGTGTGTGTGTTTGTGAGTGGGTGCATTTTTGTGTGTTTGTGCATGTGTGTGTGTAGTTTGAAGTCTTACTTGTTAGAGAACAGGGAAAGGGGCATTCTGGGTTACTTTCGCCCGAACTGAGTGAGGGCGGAAGTGGCCCAGAATGCCCTTTCCCTGTTCTCTTGGACTCTACTGTAAGTAATCTGCTAAAGGAAAATCATTCTCTCAAAACCTGCTTAGGCACAATTCTGTCTGACCTAAAACAGTTTAAAAAAGCAGCCTTCTTTGTGCAGTCCGTCTCGACACAATGTGATTATCCCACTAGATGCGATAACTCATGCAGTGTGATTTGTCCGTTAGCCATGAAGATGTTCAAACTGTTTTTGTACAATCTGATCTCCCCTCGGGGCATGAGAACAAAAAGATGGGAGATAATGCCCTCGCCCTCTGTGTCCCCTTCTCAGGTAAATCTTCTCTCCCCTACTTCAGCTGTCGCCTCCACTTTCGCTCTGTCTTTCTGATTCTCTCCAGCCTCACTGCCCGAAGAAAAGTGATGTTTCTGCTGAAAACACTGCACAGTGCCCATCACTAAAGGGAAGTAACTTCCCTCACAGCCCCACTGTGCCCTTCATAATCGTTATGACGTACTCTCCCGCACTGATCAGGAACAAAATGTCCTTGAAGGGGAACAACAGAATCCACAGCGTGTAAACGCAAACACTAATCATGTTGATGAGGGTTTCATATCGAAATCCAAATTTCACTCTGAAAGAGAAATCAAGCGTACGCCACAATAGATTTTGGGTGACTTACGCATTCCCAGAGAAACAGCATCAGTCCTTGTAGGAGATTCTACAATAAGGTATATAACTCCAAAGAGATTAGGGTCACAGACAGATCCCATGTTCAAAATATGTGCCCCAGGACTAACAGTGGCAGATGTCATCCAATGGTTAAACCATTTAGAAACTCAGTCACACGTGAAAGCATTGATTGTTCATGTCGGAGTCAATGACTGTCCAGCAGGACCCATCTCCTCCCAGACATGGAAAGACCTCATCACCATGTGTAAACAAAGATTTCCCTCCGCGTACGTAGCTATAAGCTCCATTGTGCCGGCTTTTGGACGTCATCAGCTGAATAATTCAATAGCCCCTTCGAACCGAAACTTATACGACTGCTGTACCACCTTACAAGTGGATATGGTAGATCACTTTAATTCTTTCGTAACCCCAAAAGGTTCCCACGTAAAGCACTGTACAAAGATGCTTTTCACCCTAGCGCGAGGGGAACTGCCTGTCTTGCAATGAAATTCAAAGAAGTGCTTCCCTCAAACCCACCCACCAGGAAACAAACGACCATGCAGACCATAAAAATTCATTGCCTAACTTAATCTATAATCACCAGAATGCAAAAAACTCAGGAATGCACAGAGTGATTTCAACTTCTAGGTAGAACCTCCAGTATGCTTAAGAATGGCCCTGAATCTGTAGCCATTCCCCAGTTATTGTCCACAGCAGATTTTCCCCCATTATTTTCAGATGCCAGTCAGCCTGGACTGGTCAGCATGGGTCACCACGAGGAGGGTGTCTCTGCTGTAAGGCAACCTATGCCTTAAACAACACCAGTGACGTTGTGCCACAGCCTCCTCAATATGGTCAGCCACAGGCTGGTGATAATGCATTCCCTCCCTTTACTTCTATCCCAAAATATCCTTTGTACCCATTTCCTTTCCCTTACCCAAAATGTACGCAGATCCCAAATCCTACCCTAGAGGCCAAATCCCATGCACCTACTCCCCTCATGGCCCCAACAGAGTGGAGACACTGCTCAGAGAACAGGACGGTTTCCTCTTGGGTCAGGTCCCCCGGCTCTTAATCTCATGCCACAGGGCCAAAACCCAAATTCTCGTAACTGGCCACAACCTGCCTCAGCAGGGGAGTGTGCTCAGCAACTTATGTCCCTGGCTGCACAGTGATGTCACAGCAAGGGTGCCAGAGGCCCAATGGTAACTGGTAATGTGTGTTGTCAATTTCTGATTTGATATGTTCATGCTATTTTATATGCAGTTCAATTATTTGAGAAAGAAAGCTTTGTGGAGAGTATGACTTCATCTAGCATAATACCAGAAATATCTTCTATTATTGCATGCGATTATTTATATCATTATTCAATTATTCATGTGTGTGTGTGTGTGTGTGTGTGTGTGTGTGTGTGTGTGTGTGTGTGTGTGAGTGTGTGTGCGTGCGCCATGTCATCCCCATGAACTTACATGAAACTATTCTGTTCCCATAAGAATAATTATGTTTTTCATGTTCCTTTCATTGGCCGTATTATGCTTGTACTTTGGACCTGGATACCTGGAAATTTGCAATTGCTTTGGCTCAGAGGTTTGCTTAAGCTTCCGACTCTTCTTACGTTGTTTCTGTCGTGTATGTTAGCTTTTTATTTTGCGGGCTTATGTGCCTAGTACTTGACATCGTTTTGAATTTTTTGACCTTTACGATTTTGAGTGACAACCGTTTTGGTATTATTTAATCATTGTTGTGTTGCTGTTGTCTTAAAATATAAACTATACTTTTTTCGCTTAACTAGAAAATTTCTGTTTGGTGTCATCTTCAATCATCATGTCGCAGAAGCCAACAGATCTCAAGTGGTTAACAAAAAAAGGCTTTAAAGTAGGATATCTAAAATGCTTGCCATCTTTTAAACAAGATATCTGATGTTCCTTCTATTTGTCGAATTCAGACGATTGTTTTCATGTTTTGGTTTTTCTGAAACTAGGTTAACTGATATTGTTTCCGACCATTAGTCACTATTCCAGGTTATAATCTTATACGTAAAGATGCATCACGTTCAAATAAACTAGAAACGGGATTAGTGGCGTATATCCATCAATCAGTGAAGTATAAGCAACTTAATGTCTTTGATAAACACTCTGTGGAATGTATATGGATTGAAGTGTGTCTAAAGGGAAATAGACCAATGTTAATAGGTATGTGTATAGAAACCCGATGAACGTGCTGATTGGTTCGAACCGTTTTGAGTCAATGAAGAAGAAGTATTAGACCATTCCAGTGAAATAATACAAACTCGGTGATTTCAACATCGACTTACTAAAACCATACAACACATGGAAAAAAAATTATTGATACATACAACTTAACCCAACTAATAAATTCCCCTACGCGCAAAACATTGAAAACAGAAACATTGATTGACCATGTCTATGTGACAAATTCTTCTAATATTGTAGAAACATCTGTACCAAATTTTTGGATTGAGTGATCACTTTCCAGTTTGTCTAACCTGGTGTAAGAAAGGCGTGAAAATTCCTAGATCCTACCATAAATATATAATTTACAGAAGTTACAAAAATTTTAATCCAGATCTCTTTTTGTTCGATCTAATTAACACAAACTTTTCAGAGGTATATCAGCATAGGGATCCTGACGGAGCTCTGAATACATGGTATGATGCGTTTCTTGCGGTATTCAATAAGCATGCTCCATGCAAAAAGAAAAGAGTAAAACTCACAGACAAACCTCCATGGTTAAATGAAGAAATTAACGCAGCTAGAAATGACCGTGAATATTTACTTCAGCAAACAGGAAATGATGAAAACTTCAAGAAACAGCGGAATAAAGTAAACCGATGAAAAGAGCTGCTGAAAAGAAATACTTTAGCGAATTAATCGCTTCTAAATCTAACACTAAATCTATATGGAAAGCAGTAAACCAACTATCGGGAAAAAACAAAGCATCTTCAAACACTCCATCTACAAACCTATCAAACGACGAATTGAACAATCACTTCTCGACAGTTTCTGATTCGATTGTCAAGGAAGACTACACTCATCAAAATGACTTGCTGTTATTTAAAGATTTTTGTGCGTTAAAAATGTAAAATCTTTCTTAAGTTTAAATTCATAAGTGTTCATGAAGTATACCATGAATTATGTTCCTTAAGTCAGTCTAAATCTCGTGGATTGGATGATTTGGACAATCGAATACTTAAAACGGCAGCTCCAATCATTGGGGAAACCCATTTAACCTATATTTATAATTTGTGTATTGAAAAATGTCATTTTCCTCAAGCTTTTAAGGATGCCAAGGTAATTCCTCTCTTTAAATCTGGTGACCCAAATGATGCTTCAAACTACAGGCCCATATCAATTTTATCTGTTCTGTCAAAACCGTTAGAAAAGCATTTAAAGAAAATGATTCAGTCCCATTTTGATGAATATAATTTGTTTCATCCAAACCAAAGTGGTTTCAGAAAAATCATTCTTGTCACACTGCACTCTCAAACCTAATAGAACAATGGCACATAAATAATAATAACGACCTTGTTACTGGGCAGTTTTTGTTTGACTTTGCTAAGGCATTTTGATACCAATGACCACAATCTCCTTAAAAAAAAAAACTGGAGTTATATTTATTATCACAAGATGCAATCAATCTGATTTCATCCTTTCTAACCAACAGACAACAATTAGTTTTCCTGGACTGTAAAAAAATCATCTTTTCAACCAGTAAACTATGGTGTTCCCCAAGGGTCAGTCCTAGGACCAGTTTTATTTTCTGTCTATATAAACGATCTTCCGTTAAACGTCTCATCTGACTGTGAACTATTTGCAGATGATAGTACAATGCATAACAAAAACAAAAACACAGATTCCCGGGGCTTGCAGATATACAAAACGACCTTACAAAACTGAAACATGGAGTAAACTAAATCATATGGCTCTACATCCTAAGAAATCTAAGTTAATGATAATTACCACTAGACAAAAACGCCAAAACTTCAAACTGTCTTAAGCAAAATAAAATAAACGACAGTGTTATAGAAGGTTAACTGTCACAAACTGCTTGGTCTAACAATTGACAACAATCTTCCTGGTCAGTACACATTTCTGCACTCACGCGTAAACTTTCTAAGAAATTATTTCAGTTTAACAGAATAAAACACTTTCTCGATCAACACATTAGAAAATTAATTTTTCCATGCATATTTACAACCAGATTCGACTATGCATCTACAATATGGGATATGGCTAGTAAAAACTGTCTTAAAAACCCTTAGAAAGCATTTACAGGCGTTCTATCAAACTTATACTTCTAAAAAACCTCTTCCTACTAATTCATGACTACAAATCATTACACATTCTTCCGTTTCAATTGAGATGTCAATTCAATAAAGCAGTAATTTTTCTATAAAATAGTTAATGGACTTGCTCCATCATAAACTCTACGAAAAACTCCAAAAGACTAAACTACGAGACAAAGAGAGAATACAACTTCCCCGTCCTAGAACTGATCTGTATATGACTTCTCTTATATACTCAGGCGGTAAACAATGGAACGAAATTCCTGATGGCATTAAAACAAAGAATTCCTTGGCATCATTCAAAGCTGCTACCATGATTACTTATTTAAGCTATTATAATAATTATTCCATTTGCTTACTGTTCATGTAATGGTATATATCTGCAATGTATTAAGTTACCCTGATGATGACCCCCTCTCTCTCATCTTTCTTTCTCTTTCTCTCTCTCTCTCACTCTCTCTCTCTCGTCCTCTGTCTGTCTGTCCTGTCTGTCTGTCTGTCTGTCTGTCTGTCTGTCTCTCTCTCTCTCTCTCTCTCTCTCTCTGTCTCTCTCTGGTCTCTCTCTCATCTCTCTCTCTCTCCTCTCTCTCTCCCCCTCTCTCTCTCTCTCTCTCCTCTCTCTTTCAGTGTACTTATATGTGCAAGTAGGTAAATGCACATGTATATATTAAATATATATATATATATATATATATATAATATATAAAAATATATAATATATATAATATATATATATATAGATATTATGTCTTGATTATATAATGTACTCTGCCCCCTTTGTTTTATTTTGTTTATTGCATCCCGATCCTTTCTTTATTAATATTATTTATTGTATTGTCATAGCTGATATTATTGTTAACATACTCTTACTGCTCTTTCTTGGCCTTTGTGTAATTTGTGATGTGGTTTGCTTTGTTTTTGAGGACCTGATGAAAAAAAGTATTGAAATGCTTATTCAGTTATCCTCATTAAAGATTTCAGATTTCAAAGATTTCAGATTTCCCTCTCTTTCCCTCCCTCTCCCCCTCTCTCTCCCTCCCTCCCCTCTCTCTCCCTCCGTCTCCCCCCCTCCCTCCCTCCCCCTCTCTCTCACCTCCTTCTCTCTATCTCCCTCTCTCTGTCTCCCCCCTCTCTCTCTCCTCCCTCACTCTCTCTCCCTCTCCCACTCTCTTCATCTCCCTCTCTCTCTACCTCTCCCCCCCCCCTCTCTCTCTCTCTCACACACTCTCTCTCACTCTCTCGATCACTCTCTCTTTCTCTCCCTCCCTCTTTCTCTCCCCCCCCCCCCCCCCCCCCCTCCCCTCTCTCCTCACCTTTTCCGCAGTGCCAGCCACCTTGTGGCTGCGGGCCAGCATGCGGTGACGTCATGTCCTGGATGGTTCCACAGCACCATCCTCCCCTGACCCCCCTGACCGTCCGACAGCTGGACAGAACATAGTGGACAGGTGTGACCCCCCTGACCGTCCGACAGCTGGACAGAACATAGTGGACAGTGTCTGACCCCCCTGACCGTCCGACAGCTGGACAGAACATAGTGGACAGTGTGTGACCTCCCTGACCCCCCTGACCGTCCGACAGCTGACAGAACATAGTGGACAGTGTGTGAACCCCTGACCGTCCGACAGCTGGACAGAACATAGTGGACAGTGTGTGACGCCCCTGACCGTCCGACAGCTGGACAGAACATAGTGGACAGTGTGTGACACCCCTGACCCCCCTGACCGTCCGACAGCTGGACAGAACATAGTGGACAGTGTGTGATCCCCCTGACCCCCCTGACCGTCCGACAGCTGGACAGAACATAGTGAACATGTCTGAACGCCCTGACCGTCCGAGAGCTGGACAGAACATAGTGGACAGTGTCTGACCCTCCTGACCCCCCTGACCGTCGACAGCTGGATAGAACATAGTGGACAGTGTGACCCCCCTGACCGTCCGACAGCTGGATAGAACATAGTGGACAGTGTGACCCCCCTGACCGTCCGACACCTGGGCAGAACATAGTGACAGTGTGTGACCCCCTGACCGTCCGACAGCTGGACAGAACATAGTGGACAGTGTGTGACCCCCCTGACCGTCCGACAGCTGGACAGAACATAGTGGACAGTGTGTGACCCCCCTGACCGTCCGACAGCTCGACAGAACATAGTGGACAGTGTGTGACCCCCCTGACCGTCCGACAGCTGGACAGAACATAGTGGACAGTGGTGTGACCCCCTGACCGTCCGACAGCTGGACAGAACATAGTGGACAGTGTATGACCCCCCTGACCGTCCGACCAGCTGACAGAACATAGTGGACAGTGTGTGACCCCCCTGACCGTCCGACAGCTGGACAGAACATAGTGGACAGTGTGTGACCCCCCTGACCGTCCGACAGCTGGACAGAACATAGTGGACAGTGTCTGACCCCCCTGACCGTCCGACAGCTGGACAGAACATAGTGGACAGTGTGTGACCCCCTGACCCCCCGACCGTCCGACAGCTGGACAGAATATAGTGACAGTGTGTGCCCCCTGACCCCCCTGACCGTCCGACAGCTGGACAGAACATAGTGGACAGTGTGTGACCCCCTGACCGTCCGACAGCTGACAGAAATAGTGGACAGTGTGACCCCCCTGACCGACCGACACCCGGACAGAACATAGTGGACAGTGTGTGACCCCCTGACCCCCCTGACCGTCCGACAGCTGGACAGAACATAGTGGACAGTGTCTGACCCCTGACCGTCCGACAGCTGGACAGAATATAGTGGACAGTGTGTGACCCCCTGACCGTCCGACAGCTGGACAGAACATAGTGGACAGTGTGTGACCCCCTGACCGCCCGACAGCTGGACAGAACATAGTGGACAGTGTGTGACCCCCCTGACCGTCCGACAGCTGGACAGAACATAGTGGACAGTGTGTGACCCCCCTGACCGTCCGACAGCTGGACAGAACATAGTGGACAGTGTGTGACCCCCCTGACCGTCCGACAGCTGGACAGAACATAGTGGACAGTGTCTGACCCCCCTGACCGTCCGACAGCTGGACAGAATATAGTTGACAGTGTGTGACCTCCCTGACCCCCCCTGACCGTCCGACAGCTGGACAGAACATAGTGGACAGTGTGTGACCTCCCAGACCCCCCCCCCCCTCCGACCGTCCGACAGCTGGACAGAACATAGTGGACAGTGTGTGACCCCCTGACCCCCCTGACCGTCCGACAGCTGGACAGAACATAGTGGACAGTGTGTGACCCCCCTGACCGTCCGACAGCTGTACAGAACATAGTGGACAGTGTGTGACCCCCCTGACCGTCCGACAGCTGGACAGAACATAGTGGACAGTGTCTGACCCCCTAACCGTTTCCGACAGCTGGACAGAACATAGTGGACAGTGTGTGACCCCCTGACCCCCCTGACCGTCCGACAGCTGGACAGAACATAGTGGACAGTGTGTGACCCCCTGACCCCCCTGACCGTCCGACAGCTGGACAGAACATAGTGGACAGTGTGTGACCCCCTGACCCCCCCGACCGTCCGACAGCTGGACAGAA
The DNA here is from genome assembly GCA_018398815.1 of Conus ventricosus. Lineage (NCBI taxonomy): Eukaryota > Metazoa > Mollusca > Gastropoda > Neogastropoda > Conidae > Conus > Conus ventricosus. Next base: position 55,673 of record JAFLJL010017079.1, read on the forward strand.
CATAGTGGACAGTGTGTGACCCCCCTGACCGTCCGACAGCTGGACAGAACATAGTGGACAGTATGTGACCCCCCTGACCGTCCGACAGCTGGACAGAACAAATGGACAGTGTCTGAACCCCCTGACCGTCCGACAGCTGGACAGAAACATAATGGACAGTGTCTGACCCCCCTGACCGTCCAACAGCTGGACAGAACATAGTGGACAGTGTGACCCCCCTGACCGTCCGACAGCTGGACAGCAGGATAGTGTGTGTGTGTGTGTGTGGTGTGTGTGTGTGTGTGTGTGTGTGTGTGTGTGAGTGTGTGTGTTGTGTGTGGTGTGTGTGTGTGTGTGTGTGTGTGTGTGTGTGTGTGTGTTGTGTGCGTGCGTGCGTGCGTCCTGCATGCGTGTGTGTGTGTGTGTGTGTGTGTGTGTGTGTGTGTGTGTGTGTGTGTGTAGTTTGTATCCGCGCGCGCGCGTGAGAGAGAGAGAGAGAGAGAGAGAGAGAGAGAGAGAGAGAGAGAGAAAGAGAGAGAAAGAGAGAGAGAGAGTGAGAGAGTGTGTGTGTGTGTGTGTGCGTGCGTTGTGTGTGTGTGTGTGTGTGTGTGTGTGTGTGTGTGTGGTGTGTGTGTGTGCGTGCGCGCGCGCGCGCGTGTGGTGTGTGTGTGTGTGTGTGTGTGTGTGTGTGTGTGTGTGTGTGTGTGGTGTGTGTGTGTGTGTCTGTGTGTGTGTGTGTGTTCCTGGTAACAGGTGCGCATGTGAGAAGGAAAATAATGCAAACAAAGATTACCTTTGTCTCTACATCCTACCAC
>JAFLJL010017079.1:63966-71466 GCA_018398815.1 Conus ventricosus
TTCACTGCACCATAGGGCTTGGTGAAACGTTGTTTTCTTTATTCGTTTGTTTGTTTCGTAAAGTGAAAATGAAACACTGACTCTTGTTACCAATGAAAGATTCAGTGTGAATATCAAGTGGTAAATGTAATTGAATAACAAAAATGATATGCTGGTGCGATTCAAGAAAACAAGGAAAGTGTGTGTGTGTGTGTGTGTGTGTGAGAGAGAGTGGTGTGTGTGTGTGTGTGTGAGAGAGAGAGAGAGAGAGTGTGTGTGTGTGTGTGTCTGTGTGTGTGTGTGTGTGTGTGTGTGTGTGTGTGTGTATGTGACACAGAGAGAGAGAGAGAGAGAGAGAGAGAGAGAGAGAGAGAGAGAGAGAGTGTGTGTGTGTGTGTGTGTGTGTGTGTGGTGTGCGTGCGTGCATGCATGCATGCGTGCGTGCGTGCGTGTGTGTATACTTGTACGCACACGTGCACGCTTGCATGCATGCGTGTGAATAAATGTGCCATACAGTGCATATTCTCTTGTCTGTGTGCTTGTATGTGACGCGTACATGCGTTTCCGTGCATGCACGCATACGTACCTTTTCTAATGTGTAGTTTTGTTTGTGTATGACTAAATTAAAGAGCACGCAAAGAGAAATAGATATACTGGTACTGATGATTTATTCACATAATCCATATCCCTTTGCGTGAACAGTATTCTTTATAAGCAGTGCAATGTATGTTTCTAATAGGCAGGTGTAGATAAAATAAACTGCGATGCTGCAACAAGCCCAAAGCACACCAAAAAATAAAACAAAACAAAAAAGAAGAAAAAACATAAATAATTCAACAATCTTTGGAACACCGGTTACAGAACTATTTCATCAAATGTCGGTTGCACGTGTGGAGCAAAATCGCAAGATTTTCTTTTCTTCCTTTTTTCTTTCTTTCTTTTTTTTTTTTTTTTTTTCTTTTAAAAAAAAAAATCTTCAAGATTTCACGATAACACTGATGCTAACTGATGTCCACCGCGAGGAGTACAAAATTTGGGTAATATCAAATGATCATGCAGGTCTTGCCAACTAGGACAACAGAATCTAACATGCATTTTTTCATCTTTCGTTCTTGTCTGGTTCTAATGACATTATAAATGTTTGCTCTGTATGTTATTTACGTCCGCTCAAAACAAAATGCATCATTAAAAAAAAAAGAAGAAAAAAAAACAAAGGTCGATTTTCACAAGACACCACGCCACAGAATGACTCTAATGAATGTTTCGACGCCTGTTGCTGTTCTAAATGACAGAGAGAGAGAGAGAGAGAGAGAGAGAGAGAGAGGAGAGAGAGAGAGGTGGGGGGGGGAGGAAGAGAGACAGAGAGACAGACAGACAGACAGACAGAAATTAACCAACAACAAGCCCACAAAGACATTTCTCATGCTTTAAAATGGAGTTAGTCTCAGGTCAACCCAGAAGCAGGCCCCCAACCGTTCTACTTAAAAAGCAAGAACAGTTGAAAAGCCACAGCAAAACCCGATAAGCCATAAAGGGAAGCAACTTTTTTTAATAAAGGAAAGCTACTTTTTTTTATATAAAGGGAAGCTACTCAGGGAAATAGCGCACTGGAATAACTATTGCAACATTGCCCACGTTATTTTCAAGCAATCAAACCTACTACAGTTTCCTCTATGTAGAAACGCGTGTTAGATATCTGACTGATTTAAATGGCACTTTAATCCACATTCTTATGGCAAAAAAAAGCAAAAACATCCAGATGTTTTGGAATACACCTACCAACGACTTTTTTTTTTTTTAACCTGAAATCAGTGTGTTTAAGTCTCTGAAAATATAACACGAATTTTAAAAAAATATGTTAATCATCTAACCGAGTGAAGAAATACACTTTTTATCTGAAAATCGTCTTGAAAATCACTCCCTTAAAAAGATTTTGGTAAAATCTATCTAATATTCAGCACACGGTTATTAAGAAGTCATTTTTAGGACCCTTAAAAACAATTTTAATATCACGAAAACGACCAATGAATCTGCATTGAAAAACGACGTTCATGTAAAAATCTAAAAATACATTGAGATACACTGAACACATACAATCTAGTTGTCGTTTTCATTTACGTATCTTTCATATCTTTTGTTTGCCTACATGTCCATTTATCTATTATTCCATTTCATTTCCGGGAACCATTTTTCAATAACTGGCTTGCCAAACGGGATGGGAAGGGAGGGAGGGAGGTACATCGGGAGGGAGGGAGGGGGACAGGGTGAGAGAGAAAAAATGGAGGAGGCAAGTGGACAATCATAACACTAAGTTGCAAAAAAAAAAAAAAATTGAAACAATTTCAAGATTAATAATTAAGTCAATCCGCCGACACTGCACGCGCAGCAATCTCCAGCTGTCCCGGCAGCGTTCGGGGTGACGTCATATCCCTGTGACGTCAGGCGGGCGACTTCTTGGCGGTGTGGTCGGTGGTGCGGTCGGTGGCCGGGTCCATGAACTCCTTGCCGCTCATGTCCGTGTAGTTCTGGCACTCCCGGATGGCCGAGTCTGGAACCTGCCGGAAACGGGGTTTGATTGTCGTCAACACCGGTGACGTCACAAGCTGGGTGTGTGTGTGTGTGTGTGGTGTGTGTGTGTGTGTGTGTGTGTGTGTGTGTGTGTGTGCCGTGTGTGTGTGTGTGTGTGTGTACAGATGGCGAGTTTGGGGAATGCAGAGAAAGTTGGATGAGAAGGGGGCTTAGGGATAGAGAGGGGAGGGAGAAGGTTCGGGACGAGGTGTTGTGATGTGTCAAAAGAAGTTTCGCTCCCCCCCCCCCCCCGCCCCCCCAAAAAAAAAAACAACCTTAAAAGCGTGGAAAGAAGAAATTTTGAATGAGGCACAGGGAACGAGTATGAAAAATGTGCAAGTTTGTCGGATCTTTTTTTTTTTTTCCGCGCAACCGAAAGTGAACCGTTATAGCCTTACCTCTAACTTGGCCCTAACGCTAACCGATTAATCCTGACTATCTAACACTATTTCTAACCCATAACCCTTCAAAAAAGTTCAAAATTTTTTCTTTTTTTTCTTCTTTTTTTACGAAACCTGCTTTTTCGTGATACTCGTAAGAGTGGCTTCCCCTGATCATCAAATTTACTCTCCAACAACTTACATTTTTTCCTGCTGAACACTGAAGAGTAATACATAACAGACACAATGGATGACTCTCGCGATTCAATGATGACGCAAGTTCACCCCCGCGACTCTAAACGAAACCTGCTCATAGTTTCCAGTTCGCCTAGCACACAAACAGACACAAAGCAGACAAAGAACCTGGCGGCCTCCTCAAATTGGATGCTCCAAGCTTGCCTATAGTACAACCCGTGACTGGCGCAGACACATAGCAACCCAACTGATGCCCCCCACCCCCACCACAAACTTGCCTCCCCTCCACCCACCCCCCTGCATTATGCTTCAATCCCACTGAACTTGTTTCGTTTGATATACTTTAATACCCCCGATCAACACACACATAAAGGCTAGATAACAACCCGAAGTAAATTCTACCTATCTCCCCACCCATCCCAACCCCCCCCTCTTATCCCTAACACAGTCCTCTCTCTCTCTCTCCTCTCTCTCTCTCTCTCTCTTGCACACACACACACAGACACACACACACACACACACACACGCACACACACACACACACACACACACATACGCACACACACACACCACCACACACACACACACACACACACACATACATACAAATGCACGCACACGCACGCACACGCACGCACCACACACACCACACACACACACACAAAACACACACACACACACACACACATACATGCACCCACGCACGCACGCACGCACGCACGCACGCACACACACACACACACACACACAACACACACACACACACACACACACTCAGCACACACACACACGCACCCACACACACACACACGTACACGCACACATACAATCATACGTTTTGGGGGTTTTTTGTGTTTCGTTTTTCGTCTAATAACACTTATAGTGAATAGACGTTAAACCAGGGACCGTACAGCAAAGGGATGCGCAGCTGGCCGGCTTCCCCTTCTCCGAGTCACTAACGAAGTACTGAAAGGGGCAGGCCCACCACCTAGTGCGTACAGAACTTCCGGTGTCGGTGGTAACATGGAGTTTGGCAGCCAAAACATCGTTCAGGTAAGCATTCTTTTTCCATAATTCAGCGGTTGTTATGCGTTTACTATAAGACATGTGTTATGATTTGTGTTGTGGAGGAATTGAGAGTGCGAAAACCTATCGACATGTGCAAGTAATTACCCTATAACTGATAACGCGGGCCACAGTTTACTGGGCGTACAAGCGTGTAAACAAACCATGCCTGTGCTCGAGAGATGCGCTAGTCAGTGTGTAGTTGTGCTCCGCGCAGCTTTAGTCTTTCATGTCTCCCTTCTTGTATGCATTGATGTACAGCTGGTTGCTATATTTTTCAGTACTTTCGTAGATTCAGTCTTCGTTTTGGTTATTATAGTGGGTATTGCTGGTTCATTTGTAGGAAACAAGCGACTGCAGTGAACACTGCTCAGCCTGTTGCAATGGCAGAGAAACGAACACCGATACCAGTCGCTGATTCATCAAAAAAAGGCAGCGAAGCACAGCCAATGTTGGTAAGTTAATTCAACTCTCTCTCTACTCTCTCTCTCTCCTTCTCTCTCTCTCTCTTCTCTCCTCTCCCCTCTCTGTGTGTTGTGGTGTGTGTGTGGTGTGTGTGGTGTGTGTGTGTGTGTGTGTGGAAAAGACTGAGAGAGAGAGAGAGAGAGAGTGAAGAGAGAGAGAGTGAGAGAGAGGAGAGAGAGAGAGAGACTAAATGTGTTTATGACATGTTTACTGACTTTTATTACATCAACAGTGTGGCAACATCAACAAAGACAACACTCAAAATAATTACATAGTGGTTATGCATCACTTTATGATGCTCTCTTCTCTCTCTCTTCTCTTCTCTCTCTCTCTCTCTCTCTCTCTCACACACACACACACACACACACCACACACACACACACACACACACACACAAAACCCCACACAACTCAGAACGTTGATGTTTTTTTACCTTTTCAGATTACACCAGACTTTGTCAGTGAAGTGTGCAACTCAATGCAAGCAGACAAATGCCTTCCGGATGAGACAAGACAGTCTATTTCACATGCAGCAAGTGAGTACAGATCATACTCATCAGCTAATCTAACCAGAACTACATCACATATATTTCCAAGCACTGTAAGTGCATGGTAAAAATATTGAAATTTTGCTGAAGCTTTCATCTTATTGTTCCTCACAGCAAATACAAAACCATTTTCTTTATTTTACTCATGTTTAATGATACACTTATAAGTAGAACACTCTCTCTCTCTTTCACACACACACACACACACACACACACACACACACACACACACACACACACACACACATGCTCAAATATATGTTAAGGAAATTCAATGATACTGTAACAATGTATTATGAGAACAATCGCTGTTTTGTCTTAACAGGAGAGGCTCCTATTCAGGACAAGTTTCTTTTTCTGAATGACTGCTTGCCTACAAAAGGACGCTTTCCAAATGCTGCCGCCGAGAAGGCTTGGGGCAACTTCCACAGAGCTCTTCAGGACAAGATTTCAGAACTGTCCACAGACATTGGATTGTCTCGAGGAGCAACCTTTCAGCTGTGTCTTAGGCTATTTAAGCGGTTGATTCAGCTAAACGACTTTCACAAAGTGCAACCTGCAGCAGTACACCCTTTCCAGCAGGCAGGCAGTCAGTTCAATTTTGATGAGCACCATTCAGACATTTTTGAATACATAGGAAGTAGTATAGTACATAAAACAGAAAAGCAGTTGAAGAGACACAATAAGAGCAAGGCAGTTCATTTTGACATAGTTCAGTGTCTCAACAAGACCAGGTAGAGGAGGCAGGACATCAAGCGAACGCCCCAAAACAATGACATCTGTTCTGGACAGAGGGGGTCTAGTACACGTCAAACCTCTGTGACAGCGCTATTAGAGCAGTTAGAATGTACCTGTAGAAAAAAAACAGATACATACATTATAGATACATACATTATAGATACATACATTATAGATACATAAATATACATTATAGATTCGTTCATTATAGATACATACACTATAGATTCATTATGTAGATACATTACACCTGTACAACAAAGCATGCTCTTCAATTGCTCCAGTAATATTATTTGTACATACATGGTTTGAATTCTGCGATCATTTTCCTTTCTTTTCTCTTTCCGTTTTGATGACAAAATATACGGTAAATGACTTTACTGGATATAAATTTGTATGTTTTTGCTTACCGGTGGTTTCCTTTCTGTTGGTTTTGGAGTTTCAATTGTTCGGACCGGCATGTACTCAGTGGGCAGGCTGCCTTCAATGAGTCTCCTCAGTTTCCCACCAGGACCTAGAAACATAGGCGGAATATTTCTGTATGTAAATACAAAATTATTGTTTTGCATATCAAAGCAAGGGACTTGGGTCATCTGATACCAAATAAATAAGAATGACTCCTTAACCTCTGTGTTCGTGTGTGTATATGTGTGTGTGTGTGTGTGTTGTGTGTTGGGGTGTGTGTTGTGTGTGTGGTGTGTGTGTGTGTTAGAGAGAGAGAGAGAGAGAGAGAGAGGAGAGATAGAGAGAGAGAGAGAGAGAGAGAGAGAGAGAGAGAGAGAGAGAGAGTAGAGAGAGAGAGGTCTAAAAGGCTTTGTAGTCTACTGATGAAACCTGTGACTATGGCTTGACTACATCATGCAAGTTCAAGAGTACATGTACATCAATTACTATTTGTGTGGGATAACAAAAAAGACGATGTGTTCTGCCTTTACCGTGACTTAAGAAATTACCACGCACACACATAAACATGCACTGACACACACACATGAACATACCTCTCTCTCCTCTCTCTCTCTCTCTCTCTCTCTCTCTCTCTCTCTCTCTCTCTCTCAACACACACACACACACACACACACACACACACACACACACACACAGAATGGAAACTGTTACTTCAATGAGCGGGCCCCTTTTAAAACAACCAACACTCGGACATCACTGAATTTTGGATGCCCGAACTTAATTGTCATTACAGAAACCTATCGATGAAATACTGCTATTAACTGAACGATATAGAGTCTATGCTCAGACTTACCAGTTTTTTAAGCAAGAATCCTTGAAATGACGGGAGCAAATTGTAGCCCTGTCGGGGTTTTAACGATTTATCTTGTCTGTTGATACTATTGATCAGCTGCATTCTCCACTCATCGTTCGTACCTTTCGCCGGTAATTTGTGAAATGTAAGCCCTAAGTGTTTAGATTTCTGGGCGGGACAGCCAACAATGGCACAGTTTGCACCCTCATATTAGATGCGATGTGGTTTTGGTACAAGAAATTGGATGTGTTCATGCGAAAAAACGAGATTTACACCCTCCGACACGCGTGTTCCCACATTGTTTA
>JAFLJL010017079.1:76466-81466 GCA_018398815.1 Conus ventricosus
CGCCTTATAGAAACCAATTTCGCGTCAACAGAAAAAAAAAATTCCGTTTTCTTCCGAGCATAGCCCCACCGAAATAAAAAATTTCCCGGGGGTTTTTTTTTTTTTTTTTTTTTTTTTTGATGCCGGAAAAAACGTTATCACCCCCAAAAAATTTGGGGGGGTTTTGTTTTCAAAAAAAAAACAGAAAAAATACAAATTTTCAGGGGTGTTTGAAAACTGGTTTTCCCCAAAAAACCCTTTTTAAAAAAAAGGGGGGGACCATTTTAAAAAACCTGTTTTAAAAAAAAGGGGGCCAAGAACCCTAAAAAAGGGGCCCGAAAAAAGGCTACATTACATTTTTTAAAACAGGTCATGGCCTTTTGGGGGTCGGGCTTTTTTTCTTTCCTTTTTCCAAAAAACAAGACGAAAAAAAAAAAAAAAAATTTTAAACCAACTTAAACATTAGTGAAAAGTAATCTTTTTCCCCAAAAGAAAAATAATTGTTTTCCCCTGAAAAAAACACGACCGTTTTTCACGCCAAACAACCCCCCTCCTATAGTAATAAAAGCAAACAAACGCGCAAAAAAAAAACCATTTTATAAACTTTTTGTTTGCATTTTTTACCCCCCATACTCCCACTTTTTTTTCATAAATCATGAAACAAAAAGGGCCAGGGGTTTTGGTATTATGGGTTTTTTCCAATCAAACCCTTCATGCCCGTCCATTAAATTAAAAATCTGTTAAAGCAATTTTTGTGGTTTTCCCGTGGGGCCCCCTGTTGCGTACACACCCCCTCTCAGATTATTTCTACCCCCCAAATTCTTCCCTTGGAGGAAACCCATTTTCTTTGGGGGCAGGGGTCAAAGGGAAAATGAAGACGCTGAGCATTCGGGAAACGGGCGCCATTTTTTTTCCCAGTAGCTGAAACACCACCACATGGGCCTATTTTTCATTTTAAAAAAAAAGAAGAGGAAAAACGCTTGAAATTTATTTTTGTTCGTTTTTTTTAAACAAATTTTTATTGTACAGAAAACCCCCTTTTAAGTTAGACAATTCAGCCATATCCATTTGTTCGTAGCCCCAGTTATTCATGGGGGCAATTTCAAAATTAAAACCGACTGGGAGAAAAGGTTTTTTAAAATAAATAAAAAAAAAAGACCGATCGAAAGAGAGATAATTAAACTTGGAAGTAGTTCTCTTTTTTCTCTCTCTCTCGAATGAGCTATGTACATCATGCATGTTTCATCATGTGACATGCCTGATATGAAAGAACTTCGAACAACTGACTGCTTAAAACTTGTCGGGTCTCTTTGTGAGTCGTTATTTCACCTGGAAACAACGTTATGTCACATTATAAACCAACCCCCCAACACGCAAACATTCACATAGCCACACACACGCGGACGCACGATAGAATTTATTTATAACCAGAAGAGCTCACAGGAGAGCCTGGACTGCCATCAATACCAACAATTGACGGGTGAAAACATAAAATGACCTCACCCCAGTCCAGAATTATGATCCCTCTCCTCCTCCTCATCCCCCCCCCCCCCCCCCCCTCATCTCCCTGCACCATAATCCCTATCTCTATCCTCCCTGGTCACACTGGCTTTCTTTCTTTTTCTTTCTTTTTTAAATTTGAAAAGAGAGGGGTTAGTTACCGCCAAGAACACAGACAAACAAGAGTACAGGACTAGACACTATTACTGGGGGAGAAGTGTACCACTACCACGTAACACGTACGTAACGTAACACAGCACAGACTTTGTTACATTTGGGGTACATGGTAACAAACGTAACAGAGACACAGACGGTGGGGTGTTTTAGTAACACAGTAACATGCATTTTCTGAACACAGACGTTGTGGTATTTGGAGACACAGAAATAGTAATAAACATGTCTAGTCCTGTACTCTTGTTGTCTGTGTCCTTGGCGGTAACTAACCCCTCTCTTTTCATATTTTGCTTCATTTTCCGCCCTCAGTCATTGTTTTGAAATTTATTTTCTAAACAAGGAGTGAACTCCACCCACCCGTAGTCTTGGTGCCAGATGTGTTTCCCTCCCCTTCCTGCGGGATCTTGGCCATCAGCTTGGTGTGGTAGTGGTACACTTCTCCCCCCAGTAACTGTGTTCATTGAATCATATATATATAATATATATATATATATATATATATATATATATATATATATATATGCACGCCCCGCTCTCTCACTGTCCCCTCCTCTCTCTCTCTCTCTCTCACACACACACACACACACAAAACACATACACGCACACACACATACACACACACTCTTTGTCTCACAGAGAGAGAGAGAGAGAGGGGAAAAGAGAGAGAGAGAGAGAGAGAGAGAAAAGAGAGAGAGAGAGAGAGGATCCATTTACACCAACGAACGCACATTCATAATATATCTGGATCATACACATGCTCATAAACACACAACAGGCTCTGAACACAAACACAGGAATACATTCTCTCTCTCTCTCTCTCCCTTTCTTTCACTCACCCCCCCCCCCCCCCCTTCTCTCTCTCTCTCTCTCTTTCTCCTAATCCTCTGTCTCTCTCCTCTATCAATCCACCTCTCTTCAACCCTCCATTGAACCCTCTCTCTCCCCTACCCCCCTCTCTCTCCCCTAACCCCCTCTCTCTCCCTATTAATCCAGATCACTCTCTCTGTCTTCTCTCCCCCACCTCTCCCTCTCTTTCCCTTCAGTTTAAATTAGCGTTGCCTTATGACATGCACACACGAGGGAAAAAAAACGGTCAGAAATTTGTCAATCTATATTTACAATGCTGCATTCTATTCTCATTTCTTAAAATTATTGGAAATTGTATTATGATGGATGTTACTGATTCTAAACACCAGCAGGGTTTGGGCAAACGTGTATACATATACACCCCTTCATGAGGGGCAACGGCCTAAACATGATTACACTCTCCGTTTCATTATTCCCTACCTTTAACCCTCTCTCTCTCTCCCTATCTTTCTCAGTCTTTCTCTCTCTCTCTCTCTTCCCCCCTCTTTCTCATTCTCTCCCTCTCTATCCCTCCCTCTCTACTCTCCCCCCTCTCTCTCACCCTCCCTCTCTCTCCCTCCCTCTCTCTCTCCCTCCCTCTCCCCCCTCTCTCTATCCCCTCCCCCCCCCCCCCCCCCCTCATAACCCACCTTCTCAGATGTGCCCGCCACCTTTTCACACCTGGCCAGCATCCGGTGGGGTCGTTGCCCGGGTGACTCCACAAGGTCAGCCTGCTCTTCCCTCCCTGCCCGTCCGACACCTGCAACATCCCCACTGCAGTCGACCCCGCCTTCCCTACGTCACTTCTTCATTTGACGTCACTTTCTTTTTTTTTTCTTTTTTTTTTTTTTTGTCTCCGTCACTTTTCGTGGGTGGCCAGGACGGATTGAGGTTGAAGTGAGTGTGTGGGGGTGGGGGGTGGGGGGGGGGGGGAGGGGAGGGCGAGAGGGGGAGCTTTCTTTTCCTTTTTTGAGGGTTGTCGTGATTGATTGAAGTTAAAAACGGGGCTGAGGGGGAGGGGGGGGGGGGGGGGAGGAGGCTGGGAGGGGTGTAGGAGGTCAGAAAACTTTCTTTGTACTTCAAGGGTCGTCAAAATTAATTGAGGTTGAAGGAAACAAGGGCCGGTGTAACAAAAAGTTTTAACTCCCCGAATGGTTTAACTCCCAGAGAGTTATACTGTTCATTTGTAAATTTTAACTCCCTGGGAGTTAAACTAGAATATAAAAAACTAACTCCCTCTGTGTTTCAGTTTGACTCCAGGAGAGTTATTCTGACATACCACCAGAATGACTCCCACCCACCACCCACTCCCTGCACCTCGCTACCACCATGCATCTTCTTTTTTTTTTCGAAATGTTGTGTGTGTGTGTGTGTGTGTGTGTGTGTGTGTGTGTGTGTGTGTGTTTTCTTACACTAACTTGCCAGATCAAGACTTGTCAGGTAGAATTGTTTCCTTCCATATTATTGGTTTCTGTGAATTAGTCACGTGTCCTGAATGTTATTGAAAAATATGTTTTTCTGGCCGACTTTCATTTTTAGCTTGGCACACGCACACAACCACACCTGTGACGAGTCACTTGACAACTTATCAGATCGGTCCCAAGCAGCCACCCTCTTGTACAAATTGTACAAAAACAGCCCCCCCCCCCCCCCCCCCCCCCCTCCCCCCCCCCCTTGTCTATCCCATGTGTCTCACACACAAATTTCTAATCTATGCACCCTTTTTCTCCTGCCTTCTCTCCCAGATGTAGCGAGTCAATACAAACAATTTTACGTCACGTCGCGACTACTCGTTATTCTCTCCCCACCTTCCTTACCCTCTCACCCCCCCCCCCCCCCCCCCCCCCTCACTCCCTAATTTGGCGGCATGACACAATGAAAAATTGAAAATTTTCCATTTCTACACCATTTGAGTGTAATGGCCTACACTTATGGGTGACTGTTTGATAGTCGCATAGATTCCATGAGAGAGAGAGAGATGATGATGATGATGATGATGAGATGATGATGATGATGATGATAATCTTTATTTCCAAGGGTAACAGATAAGCAAACACATGCTTTTTTTTCATCCGGCCCTTGCCCCGTTAAGGGACTAAGTATGACTAGCGACGAAAACTTACAAAACTTTTAACAAACACACATATATTCACACCATAAAAAGAGAGAGAGAGAGAGAGGAGAGAGAGAGGAGAGAGAGAGAGAGAGAGCCAAAGACTGAAGGTACAGTATTTCTATCAAAGGCATCAATCCATTAAATCATTAATATACAGACTTTACATACAGATTATATACAAAAAGGCATAGTAAAATATCAAGGACATGCATAGATGAGCACATGAATATGTACATGGACATTTCCTTTCCCAATGATGATCATGAACATTAAATCCCCTTCTCCATTCTCTTACCGAAAGACACCTGGGGATAGGTGGGTGGGGAGTCATCTTAGTCATGATCAGATTAACTCCCCCTTTGTTACAAAGTAACTCCCTGGGAGT
>JAFLJL010017080.1:0-10000 GCA_018398815.1 Conus ventricosus
GATCTGAAGGTTTGTGTGATGTTGAAGGGGTCCGTGACCTGAAGGTTTGTGTGACGGTGATATTGAAGGGGGTCCGTGACCTGAAGGTTTGTGTGATGGTGATGTTGAAGGGATCCGTGACCTGAAGGTTTGTGTGACGGTGATGTTGAAGGGATCCGTAACCTGAAGGTTTGTGTGATGGTGATGCTGAAGGGGTCCGTGACCTGAAGGTTTGTGTGACGGTGACGTTGAATGGGTCCGTGACCTGAAGGTTTGTGTGATGGTGATGTTGAAGAAATCCGTGGCCTGAAGGTTTTGTGTGACGGTGATGCTGAAGGGGTCCGTGACCTGAAGGTTTGTGTGATGGTGATGTTGAAGGGGTCCGTGACCTGAAGGTTTGTGTGATGGGGATGTTGAAGGGGTCCGTGACCTGAAGGTTTTGTGACGGTGATGTTGAAGGGGTCCGTGACCTGAAGGATTTTGTGACGGTGATGTTGAAGGGGTCCGTGACCTGAAGGTTTGTGTGACGGTGATGTTGAAGGGGTCCCTGACCTGAAGGCTTGTGTGATGGTGATGTTGAAGGGGTCCGTGACCTGAAGGTTTTTGTGATGGTGATGTTGAAGGGGTCCGTGACCTGAAGGTTTGTGTGATGTTGAAGGGGTCCGTGACCTGAAGGTTTGTGTGACGGTGATGTTGAAGGGGTCCGTGACCTGAAGGTTTGTGTGACGGTGATGTTGAAGGGGTCCGTGACCTGAAGGTTTGTGTGACGGTGATGTTGAAGGGGTCCGTGACCTGAAGGTTTGTGTGATGGTGATGTTGAAGGAATCCATGACCTGAAGGTTTGTGTGACGGTGATGTTGAAGGGGTCCGTGACCTGAAGGTTTGTGTGACAGTGATGTTGAAGGGGTCCGTGGCCTAAAGGTTTGTGTGACGGTGATGTTGAAGGGGTCTGTGACTGAAGGTTTGTGTGATGGTGATGCTGAAGGGGTCCGTGACCTGAAGGTTTGTGTGACGGTGATGTTGAAGGGGTCCGTGACCTGAAGGTTTGTGTGACGGTGATGTTGAAGGGGTCCGTGACCTGAAGGTTTGTGTGATGGTGATGTTGAAGGGGTCCGTGACCTGAAGGTTTGTGTGACGGTGATGTTGAAGGGGTCCGTGACCTGAAGGTTTGTGTGATGTTGAATGGGTCCGTGACCTGAAGGTTTGTGTGACGGTGATGCTGAAGGGGTCCGTGACCTAAAGGTTTGTGTGATGGTGATGTTGAAGGGGTCCGTGACCTGAAGGTTTGTGTGACGGTGATGTTGAAGGGGTCCGTGACCTGAAGGTTTGTGTGATGTTGAAGGGGTCCGTGACCTGAAGGTTTGTGTGACGGTGATGCTGAAGGGGTCCGTGACCTGAAGGTTTGTGTGACGGTGATGTTGAAGGGGGTTCCCTTAGTCAGATGGTGTCGTGGCCGAGAGACTGGATGGTGACCCATCATGCCGCGCGCAGTGTTGCTGTGAACAAGGAAGTCAACGCCTCAGTTATGGCTGTGCTCTCTGCTGCTGGAGGTGATCCTGTGTTCTTCTTTAGTTGAAGGTTCCGCAGTTTGTTTCCCGAAAAGAACTTCACACATTTCAGTATGTCCCAAAGAACTTCACACATTTCAGTATGTCCCAAAAGAACTTCACACATTTCAGTATGTCCAAAAGAACTTCACGTATTTCAGTATGTCCCAAAAGAACTTCACATATTTCAGTATGTCCCAAAAGAACTTCACATACTTTAGTATGTCCCAACAGAACTTCACATATTTCAGTATGTCCCAAAAGAACTTCACGTATTTCAGTATGTCCCAAAAGAACTTCACATATTTCAGTATGTCCAAGAGAACTTCACATAGTTTAGTATGTCCCAACAGAACTTCACACATTTCAGTACGTCCCAAACGAACTTCACACATTTCAGTATGTCCCAAAAGAACTTCACATATTTCAGTATGTCCCAAAAGAACTTCACATACTTTAGTATGTCCCAACAGAACTTCACATATTTCAGTATGTCCCAAAAGAACTTCACGTATTTCAGTATGTCCCAAAAGAACTTCACATATTTCAGTACGTCCTAAACGAACTTCACCATTTCAGTAGTCCCAAAAGAACTTCACACATTTCAGTATGTCCCAAAAGAACTTCACACATTTCAGTATGTCCCAAACGAACTTCACACATTTCAGTATGTCCCAAAAGAACTTCACACATTTCAGTATGTCCCAAAAGAACTTCACACATTTCAGTATGTCCCAAAAGAACTTCACACATTTCAGTATGTCCCAGAGATATCTGTTCATGTCTTAGACGAGTCGTTTCATTTTTGCGTGGCATTTTAGATTCTGTGTCTCCAAGCTCCTCTAATGATGTTTCCTCTGCAACCAGCCACCATGGAGCAGTGATAAGTAACATGGATTCTCGGCTGGGAGGTTGTGTGTTCGATTCCCATCAGAGTTAGAATCATGCAGATGTGTGGGATTTTTCGGCCATTGACCGGCTCCAACTCAGAGTTGCGTTTGCTGTGGGCTAAATGGGGAGGATTGGGGCAACACAGTCGAGTTTCACCTACTTAAAGGATGACTCTCGTAGAGTGTTGCACAAATTTCCCGACCAACACTGCAGGTGTCTGTAACTCTCGGGTCTGGCTAACACTGGAATGTGTTCTAAAAGTGAGCGTGAGGTACAGGCTGGTATAAGAGTCTGCGACAGGAATGGAATGCCATAGCATCATCTTAGTCACCCTTGTTTTCATCAGTCAGCATAAAAAAAACCCTGCAATTCTGCTGCCCTTCATGCTCAGCTCTCATGGTGGGGGTAGTGCTAATGGAGTAACGTAGGCGATGAGACAACATCAACAACAACAACAACAACAACAACAACAAAACACCATCAATAGTCCGTGCAAACAACCACGTGGTTTTTAAGAAGACGGAACATATTTTTCAAGTCTGAAATAGACATTTTCGTGTCCTGTTTACTTCCAATAAACTGGGCAAGCCTGACTCACTCAGCTGTGACTAAAGCAGTCAATAGTTCAAATACCCCAAGAAGTGTAAGCCAGTCTCTTTGAGGACCAGGACTGCGAGATTCTGCTGTATTTAGCAATCTCCCGGTCAGGTAATTTTCTGTTCAGCATAAGAATTGTATCTGAAGAAACCCCAGGTTATTGACAGCCAAGCTGTGAATAGTGATGGCTTTGAACAGTGTTGGTGTATTTCTTCTTTATATCTGCTGGTGCAATGTAGTGCGCATATACATACATATATAGACAAATAGATAGATAGATAGATAGATAGATAGATAGACAGACAGACGGACAGACAGATAGGTAGACAGATAGATAGAAAGATATATAGATATAGATGTAGATGAAAGAGAGAGAGCGTTTTCTCATAGTGGCAAGTTTATAACAGACACCCAGATTCTCTTCGAACTCAATGTGCCTGGGGAAACAAAACAACCCAATATTCAGCAACGGCCATCAGTGTCAGGCTGCTATGAGATCTCCCATCGGAGTAGACTCCGCACCGCCTGGGAGTCTCTTTGGTGGCGGTCCATAGTGTCTGGTCCGATTGATTGATCCGCGTTCTACCCACAGTGCGTGTGTGTGTGTGTGTGTGTGTGTGTGTGTGTGTGTGTGTGTGTGTGTGTGTGTGTGTGTGTGTGTGTGTGTGTTGCTAGAAGGGGAAATAATGAAAACCCGGGGGAAAGCCATGATAGTGCAGTTTTCTCCCTTGGATCAGTTTTCGGAGAGCTTCGATATTCCCTCTGACATTAAACAACTAACTGTTTTAAACAATATGAATAAGATACAAACTGAAGTTTTCACAAAATGGTATCTTTAATGGCTGATGCAGCGACATACGTAAGCATGCACATGCGTGTAGAATGACAGTTTAAATTTTCTTGTTTGCATGAAAAACCTTTTGCTTGAATACTCCCAATTTTCTGTAAATCATACACACAACAGTAATATTCAATTAGCCTATATCATAATATGTGTATGTGTGCGTGCGTCCTTGCACATGTGCGTGCATGCATGAGGGCATGCGTGCGTGCGTGTGTGTGTGTATGCGTGTGTATGTGTGTGTGCGCGTGCATGCACGCGCACCTGTTCCCCATTTATTAAATCACAAAACGGAGTGCTTTGTAACATTGGCGGTGGTTCAAAGACGCCTTTCTCCTCTTTTAAGAGGCGCGCACACCTGTTCCCCATTTATTAAATCACAAAACGGAGTGCTTTGTAACATTGACGGTAGAAAAAGAAAGCAGGATGATACATGATTTGTGGACTCCTTGTGTCTCTACGCCATTGGTTGGGCACTAGGATTCTGGAGTGAGAAGTCTAGCAGACGACAGGAAAATGAAGGGTCACGTGGATCGTGCTTGCATAGATTTAAAGAAAAACAAAAAAAACCGGACATGACATCTGTCTCAGAGTCTGGTATGGTTATGGGTCAAGGTCTGAACTGTGCAATGAATATAATTTGGTGCTGGCAAAGCCAAGTGCAGCTTTGAGTGTGATAGATACTTATAGTGTTTTGGACCTAGACTTTAACCGTGGATCGGACCTGTACATTCTGCCTCTGTTCACATCTAGCGTACATTTCCGCACGGTGCCTTTCGGTTCGAGTGGCAGAGAGCTGATCGGTAGTTTTCAATGCCGAATGACAACGGTTTTCCTCTGCCCTCACAATTTGAAACGGGGACACAGTGTGATCAAAGCCACTTCGGTGTGATGTTCTACCGTGCAGCATGAAGCGTGGTTTCTAAAAAAACATGCAGGAGGACTTCGACGGGCATTCTGACCGGATTGCAGACCAAACAGGTTCACATTTATCAGAGCCACTCAAAACACGTCTTGTGGGAGCCAAAGAAAGCTACTTCTGAGAGAGTGAGAGAGAGAGAGAGAGAGTACATCTTTATTATCCACGTTTTGCCCCTCCTTTCCCAGCAAAAAAAAAAGTTTTAGGCGGAACACTCACACCACGAGCAGGCGAGAGAGCGTAGGTGCATGCGCGCGCGCGTGTGTGTGTGTGACAAGAAAGCCAGGGTATAGGTTAGGGTCCGATGTTCCGACGTTCCCCAGGCTAATACGCAAGGAGTATTTACATTGATGCGCACGGGCATGCTCTCTCTCATACATACGGGTGCACCTCGATAGCTCCCGACAGCAATAGATCCCTAACCCTAACCCTACCCCTAAGTGGCCCTAACCCTTTGCGGGGATCTACCGATGCGGGGATCTATCAGTGCGGGGATCTATCGGTTCGGTGCGGGGATCTATCGGTGCGGGGATCTATCCGGATGACCCCATACAATACACATACACAAACGCGCGCGCGACACACACACACACACACACACACACACACACACACACTCACACACACACACACACACACACACACACACACACACACACACACGCGCGCGCGCGCGCGCGCGCGCGGCGTGCCTTTAATATTAACGTCATTATCGCCTGATCAATATTGCTTTGTTTCTTGAGGCTTATGTGCCTGGGGTGTAAGAATGTTACACGACACGGTGATCTCAGTATACCCACCAGCAAGCCTAGTCTTGACACGTGTGTCAGTAGGACATGCTCAGCGAAGCGCTTGCCCTGCTGACATTCAAGTTACACAGTTTGATTTTCCGAACTCCGACGCCAACATCGCTCGGTCCAGATTTTTTTAATCTTATGGCCGCACACCTGTATTGAAAATTGTCAGTTGCGGCAAGAACGATTCGCATTCTTTCAGGTCTCCATACGCTAAGAAACAGTGATATGATGAAGATTAGGATTAACTGCTCAGGAAGGCATCGCTGAGCGGAGAGACGGAAAGGTGGGACAGGGGTGGGATGGGGGTAATCTAGAACGACACGGATGTGACAAGAACGAAAGTATGCAAACATGGGCGGCGGCTGAGATTTCTCAGCAAGCTCCAGTAACGAACCTGTTGAACTGGTCAGCTCGTGGCAAAGATGTTGATTACTATAGCTTTGTATGGGACTGTTCATTCATCATTGATTGACTGATTGATAATTTGCGCCGAGCTGCGATAATGTTGCTGTTCCAGAAAGAGTAATCAGAACACTCTTCTTAGAGTAATGTTCTAACAAGCAACCAAACGCCTGGCATCCTTGCGCTGAAGAGTGAAGAGATCGAAGCTGAGTACCAAATTCGTTCATTTTCGTTGTATTATTTGTTTTTGTCTTGCCTGTATAAGACCTAAAAGGTCGAAACGCGTTGTGTTTCGTCTTGTGGCTCGTTTGTCCACAATTCTCTGGGCGGTTCGCTAACATTTATTTAAGATTTGTTCAAACAAAAAAAAAAACAAAAAACCAGCCGACAAAAAAACAAACGAACAGACGAACAATCCCACCTTCAGCTTCCCTCTCGGGTAGCTCACTGGTTTATTATGTCTTGGAAGAATTTCATGCAAGATTTACCCCTCCGCCTGTTCCCCTTCTTGTCCCTTACCTACCAAAGGTGTACAAAATTTCCCTCCGGTGCCTCTCTAGTGGGCATGAATCCAATGCTGAGCTTCCTGACCGCACCCACCGCAAAGCCATACCTATGGCGACCCTCTGATACGTCCAGCGCTGGAAATCCACAGGTAGCAACCAATGACTGATTGTCAAGAGGCTGATTGTCAAGAGGCAACCATCCGGAGGAGACACCACAATGCCGTGTTGTTCCAGTTTCGGTTTCAGTTTCATTGAAGGTGTCACAGCGTGCGGGCTAGTCCATATCGCTACACCACATCCATATTGCTACACCACATCCATATCGCTACACCACATCCATATCGCTACACCACATCCACATCGCTACACCACATCCACATCGCTACACCACATCCATATCGCTACACCACATCCACATCGCTACACCACATCCACATCGCTACACAACATCTGCTACGTTTTGAGACCACACTACGCACGATTTAACGCTGCATGGATAAGTGCGTTAATGGCTTCTGTGAGAGAATTCAAGAAGAGCGTCTCATGGTTACGACTTTGCAAAAGTCTGACCTGCGCAGTAGACCAACCTGCTAGTCAGACCTTGGATACCTACCTAACAATGTCTATACCATTGCTTTTATTGAATGTGTCTGTGATGAGTGTACACGTGTGTGTGTGTGTGTGTGTGTGTGTGTGTGTGTGTGTGTGTGTGTGTGTGTGGTGTGTGTGTGTGTGTGTGTGTGTGTGTGGTGTGTGTGTGTGTGTGTGTGTGTGTGTGTGGTGTGTGTGTGTGTGTGTGTGTGTGTGTGTGTGTGTGTGTGTGTGTGTGTGTGTGTGTGTGCTGTGTGTGTGTATTTGTGCAGTGTGTGTGTGTGTGTGTGTGTGTGTGTGTGTGTGATATGAGTGTACACGTGTGTGTGTGTGTGTGTGTGTGTGTGTGTGTGTGTGTGTGTGTGTGCAGTGTGTGTGTATGTGTGCAGTGTGTGTGTGTGTGTGTGTGTGTGTGTTATATATATATATATATATATATATATATATATATATATATATATATATATATATATATATTATATATATATATATATATAACACGAACATTAACATGAACATCGATTCATTTTCGTAGAATTGAAGAGTGCTCACCTATTCCAGATAGGAGCATATTACAAGATTTCTTGAGTCTCGGAACTACAATATTGTTTCAATATTTCGCTCTCATCAGGTTCTAGAAGTTATTATATGGCGTAATTTATCAGATTACATATGTTTCAGATGACGTGATATATTGACTACGTTTTATACGTGTGACGTTCTGATAGGGTCTTTCTGTGTGTCATTTATGTTACGTTTCCTAGGAGGAACTTTCGTCTATGTCGGCACGCGCTGATCATCTCCACTCTTGAGTTCAAAGTTGCCATGCCTGGTTTGCAGAGTATGTAGTACTTCTCTGTTGTGCACAAGTTGCATCTTTTGCTGGAGGAGGAGTACGACCTGGCTCTTCGGACTATCTTCCAGGAAATGTCGTAGTCAATATTTTTTTCTTTTAGTGTCCATATGTGTTTACTTAATTCTGTCTGGTTTCTATACCTTTCTTGTTTGAATGATTGTTTATGGTTTGCGTATCTGGTTTTGAATGTTGTTTCTGTCATTCCAATGTAGGTGTCTGTTTTCTGCGTGTTTTTCTCCGTGACAGTTGCTTGGTATACAATGTTCTGGCTTTGGCAGTTATTTTGAAGTGGACATTCATCTCTTTTCCGGCAGTTGCAGTTGCTTAATTGATTCGTGCTGTTCCTTTTTTCCTGGTGGAGTTTTTTCTTGTTGTTGCTTTCTATGATCTGCTTGATGTTTGGCATGCATGAATAGGACAACTATACGGTGTTGCGGTTGAAGATTTTGTGTAGTTTGTGGTTTTGGGGGAATGATTCTTCTATTATCTTGAAGAATTCTTTACCAACATTGGTTTTGACGGTTCCTTCGAATGGTGGGTTGTACCATATGATGTCTCTTTTCCTTCCTCTGGTTTTTGTTGTTGTTTTTCTTGTTTCCTGTTGTGTTTTTTTTCTTCATAGGATAGTTTGTGGTTGTGTCCGCTATTTTTTAGGGCTTGTTGGTATTCGTTTGCTGCTTCATTGAATTCTGTTTTTGTAGCGGACAGTGTAGAGAGTCGTTTGTTGATTTCTTTGGGTATATTTTGCTTTACTGATGGTGGGTGGTTGCTCTTTACGTTGACGTAGAGTGGTACGTCGTTTGGTTTTTTTGAATGGTTTGAATGTGTTTTCCTTTAGATCGAGGGTGATGTCGAGGTAGTTGACGACTTTCTTGTTCGCTTCTATGGTGATTTGCATGTTGTGCTTTTTGAATGTTTTGCACATATTCTTTTTGATTGTCTCTACTTCTCTGGGTGATTTGTTCAGGGCTGCTAGCCCATCATCTCGGTACAATCCAATGTTGTTTCCATGCTCTGTTTGGAGTTCAGACAGGAGGAAGAGTCCCACTAGTTCACACGTTTCTGCCCCATCGTAGGAACCCATGGTTACGTCAAAGTTCTTTTGTGGTTTTTGTGATGTTTTCATCCACGTTTCATCTTTAGTGAATAGGAGGGATTTTTTGGTGTGTCTTATTAGTTCCATCTCTTGTTCAGTTATTGTTGTTGTTTTTTAGGCAAATTTGAGGGCTTTTTCAAGGAGTTCTTGAGTGATTGATGGGTAGAAGTCCACAATGTCGAAGCAGATGAATGTTGTTTTGTTTTTTTTCTATGTTTTTGAACCACTCAATATATATATGTGTGTGTGTGTGTGTGTGTGTGTGTGTGTGTGTGTGTGTGTGTGTGTGTGTGTGTGCACGCGTGCGCGACTCGTGGGTTTGCGTGAGCATGCTCCTGCACGCTTGAATCTGCGCATGCATGTGTACATGTTTGTGTGTATGTATGTGTGCCTGTGCACATGGGCGTACGCGCATTTGTGTGTGTGTGTGTGTGTGTGTGTGTGTGTGTGTGTGTGTGTGTGTGTGTGTGTGTGAGTATGTGCGCGCACACGCATCTTTGTGCCCGAGTGTGTGTATGTGCACATGTATGTGTTAGCGCGCGCACGTGTATGTGTGTGTGTGTGTGTGTGTGTGTGTGTGTGTGTGTGTGTGTGTGTGTGTGTGTGCGTGCGCGCGCAAACGTGCGAGCATGCGCATGCGTGAGTGTGCGCGTGCACCTTTGATTATTTGTGCGAAACAATTGTTCAAATGATGACATAGTAACAAGAACAGCGATAACAACAGCAAAATTAAAAGCAACACACGTGCGCGCGCGCGCGCACACACACTCACACACACACACACACACACACACACACACACACACACACACACACACACACACACACAGCTTTACTAGCATCGCTTCATTGATGCACTCACCAGTGCACATAGAATTACAGTAAACATTGGGGGTTCAGAGAGATACAATGTCTTATCTGAATTAACTTGTATTTGATCATTTGTGTCTGTTTCTGGAAAAACCATGTTTGAGTCTG
>JAFLJL010017080.1:15000-19294 GCA_018398815.1 Conus ventricosus
AAAGCGATTCTGATGGTTCTTGCACATCTCGCTCGGTATTTAATTTATCATGTAGAAGCAGTGACTATGATTGCGACAGCCAATGTGACCCTGGGGATGTTTCTGCAAGGCCTGTACCTTATCAGTTTGAACTATAAGTTCTTTTTACCACGTCAGTTCAGTTCTAGCTGGACGCCCGAACACAGCATTCCGAAGGCGTACGGACTTTACCGAAGTCTCAAGAGAGGCTGACTGACTTCTTGATGCGATCATGCGTGGACGGCGAGCGGAGATTCTCCTTCCTCAAGCCTTAACGCGTTCATTCAATTTAACAAGTGTGATCTGTCCATAGATAAGAACAGAATAAACATGCGACTATCGTACTCATCTGTACGAGCTTACCACTCCGCCTTCAAAGTATACGCGCACAATGCAGACGAAGTTTTTGATCCACTCGAACGGGCTCGGCAATTGTCGGAATAGCTCGTTTCCGCGGTCCAGCTGGAACTGACGTGGCAAAAAGAACTTTAGCTGCCCGGCATGGTTGCACGAACCGAATCCACTTCTTTCGAGTATCTGAATCAGATTGAAATGTGTGCAAAGAATATCCGTCTCCCAGACCTGTTTACCCCTACGGATTCACCGTAGTTTCTACGAAAATAGGTCCTCAGCTACGGTGCTACGATCACACAGGCTCAAACTACGGAGAAAAAAACAAACAAACAAACAAAATCAGCCACTAAAGCTGTCAGCGACGATCATAAACGAAAGTAAGTGAAGGGAGATAATTCTGATATTTTCCGATTTGCTTGCGCATGCGCGCTAGTTTCTTTCGTCTGCTCCAGTCTGCTCAGTCGATTCGCGCGAAAATGTCAACAAAAAGGGAAAAAGAAAAGGCAAGTGAATCAACTGACCCTTTCACCTCTCCACCAAAGAAAAAAGCCCGGCCGCCTCCTGCACAGCGTTTTCGAAAGGAGTATACACAGGAGTGGTCTTGTTTACAGGCATCGAAAAAGGGAGAAGCGTATGTGCGGTGCACTGTTTGTGACACTGACTTCAGCTGTGTGCATGGCGGAAAGAACGACTGTTTCAGACATGTTAAAAGTGCCAGACACGAACAATTCGAGAGAGCCAAGGGAAAACAATCCACTCTGCAAGGCTTCTTTACAAAGTAGCGTGATGAGCTAGAGGTGACACGGTCAGAGGCTCTGATATGCCAATTCTTGGTGGAACATAATTTTGCCATTCGCAGCAGCTGACACTCTCACAAAGGCAATCGAACGCATATGCCCAGACTCAAAAATTGCCAAAGAGATCAAATGCTGCAGAAGTAGTGGTGACTACTGACAGTTGCTCAAATTTGAGCCCATAACTACTGACACAGGTCATCATGACTACTGAAAGGTAATGTTGGGGGTAAACAGGTCTGGTCTCCTGCTGAGCTGCTGCACTCGCCTACAGCACAATATCTGCCACTCCCTCGTGACTTTTTAGGCTGTGGGGGATCGCAACTCGTTGTTGATTTTACTTGGCGTTGGCTTGTTGTGTAGATCGCGGCTGACGTCCAGTCCATCAAGTGACGTCACGGTTTTCGGTCTACCGCGCGGGGTTTGAACAGGTGTGCAATAGTCGTTTTTTATCTATTAAATTCTTCCGGCAATTTTTTTTGAAAAATGAATACCATACTGTAGTTATATGACATGTAGACCTGTTTTTAACAAATTATTGAGAATCTCTAAAGTAGACCTTTAAACTATTCCGTGATAACCCATCTGGGAGGAGATAGCCTTAATTTCTCGGCTGCCCTAACCCGCCCACCTCTCCACGAGCAAGAAAGAAGAGGGGGCAAGAAAGAAGAGAGGGCAAGAAGACAGAAAGGAGAGGGGGCAAGAAGAGGAAAGAAGAGAGGACAAGAAGAGAGAAAGGAGAGGGGGCAAGAAGAGAGAAAGAAGAGAGGACAAGAAGAGAGAAAGGAGAGGGGGCAAGAAGAGAGAAAGAAGAGAGGACAAGAAGAGAGAAAGGAGAGGGGGCAAGAAGACAGAAAGGAGAGGGGGCAAGGGGGGAGAGGGGGCAAGAAGAGAGAAAGGAGAGGGGCAAGAAGACAGAAAGGAGAAGGGCAAGAAAGAGAAAGAAGAGAGGGCCCGATGAAGAAAGGAGGGGGCAAGAAAGGAAAAGAAAAAGGGCCAATGAGAGAAAAAGGGGAGGGGCAAGAAAGAGAAAAGGGGGGGGGCAAGAAAGAAGAAAGGGGAGGGCAAAAGAGAGAAAGGAGAGGGGGGAAGAAGAGAGAAAAGAGACAAAGAAAAAAAAAAGGAAAGGGGGGGGGAAGAGAGGGGGGGAGAAGAGGGGGGGGGAAAAGAGGGGGAAGGGGGGGGGCAAGGAAAGAAAGGAGGGGGCAAGAGAGGAAAGGAGAGGGGGGAAGAAAGAGAAAAAAGGGGCAAGAAGAGAGAAAAGGGGGGGGGGCAAGAAGAGAAAAGGGGAGGGGGAAGAAAAAGAAAAAAGAGGGGGGAAAAAGAGGAAAGGAGAGGGGGAAGAAGAGAGAAAGGGAGGGGGGAAAAAAAGAGAGAAAAGGGGAAGGGGGTAAGAAGAGAGAAAGGAGAGGGGGCAAGAAAGAGAAAGGAGAGGGGCAAGAAGAGAGAAAGGGGGAGGGGGCAAAAAGACAGAAAAGGGAGGGGGTAAGAAAAAGGGGAAAGGGGAGGGGGGGAAGAAGAGAGAAAGGAGAGGGGCAAAAAGAGAGAAAGGGAGGGGGGAAGAAGAAGGAAAAGGGGAGGGGGGGAAGAAAAGAGAAAAGGGGAGGGGCAAGAAGACAGAAAGGGGAAAAGGGGAAGAAGGAGAAAAAGGGGAGGGGGAAGAAGACAGAAAGGAGGGGGTAAGAAGAGAAAAGGAAGGGGGAAGAAAACAGAAAGGAGAGGGGGGAAAAAGACAGAAAGGAGAGGGGGCAAGGGGGGAGAGGGGTAAGAAAGGGGGAAAAGGGGAGGGGCAAAAGCAGAAAAAAGAGGGGGGTAAGAAAAGAGAAAGAAGGGGGAAGAAGCAGAAAGGGAGAAAGGGTAAAAAGAAAAGGAGGGGGGCAAGAAGAGAAAAGGAGGGGGGGGGTAAGAAGGAGAAAGGAAGGGGGTAGAAAGAAGAAAAGGGGAGGGGCAAGAAGAGAGAAAGGGGGGGGGCAAGAAGAGAGAAAGGAGAGCGGCAAGAAGACAGAAAGGAGAGGGGGTAAGAAGAGAGAAAGAAGAGGGGGCAAGAAGACAGAAAGGAGAGGGGTAAGAAGAGAAAAAGGAGAGGGGGCAAGAAGAGAGAAAGGAGAGGGGGTAAGAAGAGAGAAAGGAGAGGGGGTAAGAGAGAGAAGAGAGGGGAGAGGGGCAAGAAGAGAGAAAGAAAGAGGGGCAAGAAGAGAGAAAAGGGGAGGGGGCAAGAAGAGAGAAAGAGGAGGGGCAAGGGGGGAGAGGGGCAAGAAGAGAAAAGGAGAGGGGGCAAGAAGACAGAAAGGAAAGGGCAAGAAGACAGAAAGGAAGGGGGGCAAGAAGAGAGAAAGGAAGGAGGGGGCAAGAAGACAGAAAGGAGAGGGGCAAAAAGAGAGAAAGAAGAGAGGGCAAGAAGTGAGAAAGGAGAAGGGGCAAGGGGGAGAGGGGTAAGAAGAGAGAAAGGAGAGGGGCAAGAAGACAGAAAGGAGAGGGGGCAAGGGGGGAGAGAGGGGCAAGGGGGGAGAGGGGTAAGAAGAGAGAAAAGAGAGGTGGCAAGAAGACAGAAAGGAGAGGGGGCAGAAGAGAGAAAAGGAGAGGGGGCAAGAAGACAGAAAAGAGATGGGCAGAAGAGAGAAAGGAGAGGGGCAAGAAGACAGAAAGAAGAGAGGGCAAGAAGACTAGAAAGGAGAGGGGGCAAGAAGAGAGAAAGAAGAGGGGGCAAGAAGAGAGAAAGGAGATGGGCAAGAAGAGAGAAAGAAGAGAGGGCAAGAAGAGAGAAAGGAGAGGGGGCAAGGGGGGAGAGGGGGTAAGAAGAGAGAAAGGCGAGGGGCAAGAAGACAGAAAGGAGAGGAGGCAGAGAGAGAAAGAAGAGAGAAAGGAGAGGGGGCAGAAGAGAAAGGAGGGGGCAGAGGAGAAAGGAGAGGGGCAAGAGAGAGAAAGAGGTAAGAGAGAGAAGGGGGGGCAAGAAGAGAGAAAGAAGAGGGAAGAAGAGAGAAAGGAGAGGGGAGAAGACAGAAAGGAGAGGGGGCAAGAAGAGAGAAAGGAGAGGGCAAGAGACAGAAAGGAGAGGGGGCAAGGGGGAGAGGGGTAGAAGAGAGAAAGGAGGGGTCAAGAGACGGAAGGAGAGGGGGTAAGAAGAGAGG
>JAFLJL010017081.1:0-33523 GCA_018398815.1 Conus ventricosus
ACTGCTCTTTTCTGTGTCCATTTTGTCTTCTAGCCACGCCACATCTCCCTCTGTTTTGCTTCCAGCATGATTGTAGATGTTGTTCAAGTTGGACTGTCTACATCTCTTTCTAGAAATACCGACTGCGCCTGATGAGGGTCCGCATCCTACTTGACCAGTGGGAACTTAGAGGTGGTATATGTCAGTCTCGTATTGACAAACATGGTCATCACAACTTGGTCACTTTCCTGTCCCATGACAGTGGGAAAACAAGGAATGGACGACAGAACTGCATTTTAGTTGAGAGAGTGAAGCAGCAGCACAATGACCCTGGACTGGGAAGGGGACTTTCCCTGGGACAGACCTGTAGATCCATTGCAGGAGGACAGCTTTTCCATCAGCTCCTGATGCCTCTCACATCAATGGATCATGCTGCCATTTGGGCTTTGTACAAGCCACCTTGGCAGTGAGCACGTTCTGAATGTCCTGCACTTTGGCATGACTAAAGGTTCAATCTCTGCACTAGCAAGACAGAGATGCCTCGAGTGACACCATCAGGAGCACCATCTGGATGAACTTCAAATTTATACTTGATTCTTTCAATCCTCAGCTGGAATTTTAGAAATTCTCCATGCACATTTTCCCCCCTCTTTTCATGGCTTTTTAGATGAAAATCCAAAGGCCAGGCAAAAAACATTTGTCCTCCTCCCCTGTCCCTTCTCTCCTCAGAGGCGATGTTGTGCAATGAAGCAGCACCAAAACATCAATGCTAACCCCCATGTGATAAATTCCTCTCTCTCTCTGTATAAGCATGTGTGGCATGGTCACAACAATTTGCATGACCTGGCATTCATATGATGATGCGGACAAGTAAAGTGCACCTTTTTTTCTCTTCACATTTCAGAGCCATAATTATTGTGATATCTAAACTATCACAACTCAAATCATTTTTTTTTTCTTTGACAGAGCCGGGACACTTTGGATATTTGATGACCCTTGTGTGCAGAACCACGTTTGTAGCGGAATTGCTATTATTCATTTGTCGTTTATCATTTATCTATAGCTTATTCCTATTTCTACAAGTATATCTCTACTTACAAGTTTTTCTCCTGGTTTATTTGATATCACAGTCCTGATGTTCTGGTGAAAGTATCTACTCCTACAAGGTCATTCTGATGTAAGAAGAAAAAAAAGTATTAAATTTCACGAGTGTCCTCAATCTTCAAGACGCACACACAAAAAAAGATGTAGAAAGCCTCGACAATCACTAATACTAAAACTAAATAAATAAATAATAAAAACAATGAACAGAAGCAGGGGTAAAAGACATGGAAATAGAGAATAAGGAAGAAAAACACTTGTCCACCATTTCAGATAACTTCTTTCACACAATGCATACATCAAAATCCTGACCGTTGTCGCCAATACTGTGAACATTCCAATGACTGGTCTGAAGGTAAACAACGCACATATATGATTTAAAGCCACCACTAAATGCTACCAGTAATGTGCAGAGTAAACTACTTTCAGCATGAAGATTCCAGTCACACCAACTTCTCAAGTCTAAGCAAGAAAATTGTTGAAGTTTAATTTTCTTGTCAGTTCCAAAGCCACTTACTCTTGTTGGTGTGGTGTGGTGTGGTGTGGCGTGTGTGCGTGTGCGTGTGCATGCGGTGTGTGTGTGTGTGTGTGTGTGTGTGTGTGTGTGTGCGTGCGTGTGCTGTGTGTGTGCATCCATCGATGTGAAATGCCCATTTCATGTAAAATATAACTAAAACCAACAACATAGGGTCACTGCATTCCATTTCAGTTGTTATCATATTCTTCACAAACACGTTTTGACAGCGAGTCATTGAAAGCGCCGGTCTCTTGATTCTTTCTGCCTTTCCTCCTGAAGGACTAACAGGCAAGCAGGGCACCGTCTTCTCCCCACTGTCCCTGTGCTGTCAAAAAGTTACAAGCTTTTGCACGCTGAACAGCTCATGTAATGTATAAACTCTACCCTCTCCCATTACTCAGAATTCCTTTCTCATAAATGAATCAATTCAGCATTATTTCATCTATTAAAGACATATTTCTTTCATTTCTAACTATTACAAACCTTTTGGAAACTGAAAAAAACAAGTCCTTCCCGACAGTTAAGTTACATGTGTTGCCCGATGGAAGTCCAATGAACAATGTTGTCAACTGCCCACACATGTTCAGAATCCCCCCACCCCCTCCCTCACGTCACTTACCCTTGCCAGCATTTTTTATTTTCTAGGTACCCTAATGGTCACACAGCATTTTTTATTTTCTAGGTACCCTAATGGTCACACAAAGTACTTATCTCATGGAATATAAAACTTGCACATTCTTTTCAAATTTCTTACATAACAATCGTGCAACACTTACGTTCTTTCCACACAACACCTCTCTTTCCACGATTCACTTTTTCATAAATCACACACACACACATATATACCCCCCCACCCCCACACACACACACACAACACACACACACACACAGTGCCTGAATACCGTCAGCAATCAAGACAAAATGAACAAAGCATTCCCATTCTTACGCTCCAAGCATGTTCAGACCATCCACATCAAGCACACTAATCTAAGCCCCTGCTCAATCCTGCACCCAAAAGACACAAAAGAGGTCAAAGCAGTTTGAACATTCACCACACCACACACCTGATCTCGTTCTCTCCTCCTACTTACCCTCGCACACATCTGTATGTAGGTAGTTTCCTGCCTACACACTTGTCTCATGATCTCACACTCTCTCTCTCCCATAACTCACTCATACTGTCATCCTCTTTCCCTCTTCGAACAGATCCACACTCAAGCACACACAGAATGTCTGAGGGGAAAGCTGCAACTCAACATCACTCCATCTAAGCACTCAGTCGATGCTCTCGATCTCCCCAGCATTTTTGCGGTTGGGATCTTTGGCCACCGTGAACCCTAACAAGGCACTGCCGTCCAGCTTTTGCATCTTCTTCTTTTTCTTCGCCCCCTTCGACTTGCCCCCAACCTCCGTGAACCCGTGGTCAACATTGCTTGTCTGCACCGAGTTCCCGCGGATCTCTCGTGGGTTGACTGCCGGGGCTGGTCCCCAGATGCTTTCCTGCACAAGGACGTGACACTTTAAAGTATAATGAAGGACAGCTGGTTCTACCACTGACCACTTCGTTTTAGAAAACAGAAAAATCCTGCCACTGACAACAGCAAACTTCCTGATAAAGACCTGCTCAAAGGACACTCCCTCCCTTTGAAGACTGGAAAAAAAAAATTTGTAGGCGGAGGGGTGGTCCTTTTGGAGACAGCCGACAGTCAAGATTTCTGGTGTAGCTCTTCTTCAGTACTAGCTGATATCCAAGTTGAAAAATGTAAACACTGAAATCTGTGATGACATTCATTCTGTATCAGAAATATGTCGACACATAAAAACAACAGAGAGGGCTGGTGCCTTGTATTGCATCCCAAATGTGTGGACAATGAATACAACAGAGAGGGCTGGTGCCTTGTCCTGCTGGACAATGAATACAACAGAGAGGGCTGGTGCCTTGTCCTGCTGGACAATGAATACAACAGAGAGGGCTGGTGCCTTGTCCTGCTGGACAATGAATACAACAGAGAGGGCTGGTGCTTTGTGCTGCTGGACAATGAATACAACAGAGAGGGCTGGTGCTTTGTGCTGCTGGACAATGAAAACAACAGAGAGGGCTGGTGCTTTGTGCTGCTGGACAATGAATACAACAGAGAGGGCTGGTGCTTTGTGCTGCTGAGATAAGATAATGTTGCTTATAGCCCAGCCGACCGCAAAGGGCCACATCAGGGCTGTCACCACGTTAAAATCAACTCACCAGTCATTAAAAAAAAAAAAAAAAAAAAAAAAAAAAAAAAAACCAAACTTTCACACATCTCTTTAAATGACATCGTCTAGAAACGTACCAGAAACTTCGTTAAAAATCTTTCTTCCGTAAAATCTTAAATCAGATGAAAAATGTTAATCTCTCTCAAAAACTCAAGGATCACATCAGGCGGGACATCCCTGAACAGGATCTTCATGGACTCCGCCGTAAAATGTTTGTGTCTCACATCGTGCAAGTCCCAACACTCTAAAAGAACATGTTTCATTGTGAGTGGCGCATGACATGGAATGCACCACGGAGCTTCTTCACTCTTTAAAAGGTAAGCATGGGTAAAATACGAATGGCCGGTGTGCAGCCGGCACAGAACCGTTTCCTCTTTACGACCTCCCGACGTGGATGGGAGGAAGTCCTTAAGGTTTGGACGGATCTGAAAGAGTTTGTTATTCGTCTGTGTGTTCCAATCCTCCTGCCAGAGGTCTCTCACATAATCATTAATTTTGGGTTTCACATCTGAGCAGGGAATAAATGTTGACAGTTTCTCTCTTGTGGCGTTCTTGGCTAAACGATCAACCATTTCATTCCCGCCGATGCCAACATGACCAGGAACCCAAGCAAGAGTAAATGTAACCGTCCGCCTTCAACTTGCTAAAAAGTTCGAAGAATGTACAAGTTCTGGTGCTGAAGGTTGCGGCCACTATGGCCTCCAAGCTGACAGCGAATCAGACAGAACCAGAAAGTCCCTCTTCGAAGAATTTGAGATTATCTTCAAAGCCAGAACCAGAGCAGTAAGTTCAGCAGAATGGGATAAGATAAGATAAGATAATGTTGCTTTTTAGCCCAGCCGAACCGCAGAGGCCACATCAGGGCTGTCACCACGTTAAAATCAACTCACCAGTCATTTAAAAAAAAAAAAAAAAAAAAAAAAAAAAACCTTTCACACATCTCGTTAAATGACATCGTCTACAAACGAACCAGAAACTTTGTTAAAATCCTTCTTCCGTAAAATCTCAAATCAGATGAAAATGTTAATTCTCTCAAAAACCCAAGGATCACGTCAGGCGGGACATCCCTGAACAGGATCTTCATGGACTCCGCTGTAAAATGTTTGTGTCTCACATCGTGCAAGTCCCAACACTCTAAAAGAACATGTTTCATTGTGAGTGGTGCATGACATGGAATGCACCACGGAGCTCTTCACTCTTTAAAAGGTAAGAATGGGTAAAATACGAATGGCCGGTGTGCAGCCGGCACAGAACCGTTTCTCCTCTTACGACCACCCGACGTAGAATGGGAGGAAGTCTTTAAGGTTTGGACGGATCTGAAAGAGTTTGTTATTCGTCTGTGTGTTCCAATCCTCCTGCCAGAGGTCTCTCACATAATCGTTAATTTTGGGTTTCACATCTGAGCAGGGGATATAAGTGTTGGACAGTTTCTCTCTTGTGGCGTTCTTGGCTAAACGATCAACCATTTCGTTCCCGCCGATGCCAACATGGCCAGGAAACCCAAGCAAGAGTAATGTTGTAACCGTCCGCCTTCAACTTGCTAAAAAGTTCAAAAAAAAATAAAAGTTCTGGATGCTGAAGGTTGCGGCCAGCTATGGCCTCCAAAGCTGACAGCGAATCGACAGAACCAGAAAGTCCCTCCTCGAAGAATGGGAGATTATCTTCAAAGCCAGTACTAGAGCAGTAAGTTCAGCAGAATAGACAGAAGCATCTGAATGTATATGTTCCAACAATATCTGAGAAGGAGCCCCAGGGCAGTAGGCTGCACAGGCCACTCCATCCTCAGACTTGGAACCGTCAGTGAAAACTTTTTGATAGGATGGGAATTTGGAACAGAGCTCGGCATACAAACCCTTGTACGCCAGAGAGCTGGTAGACTCCTTACGGAAAGCTGCGAGATAAAAAACGAATCTCTGGTGTGAAAAAGGTCCACGGAGGTTGATCAGGAAACTTGGAAAAATCCGACACAACTCCTAGGTCTAGACCTGCATTCGCACGTGAGGTCGCATACGAAGACCAAACGGCGGAATACATTTCGGGTTGTTTTCAAACTTACTTTGGAACGGAGGGTCAAAGACACAGTCATAGGCAGGATTCTGCTGTTCTGAGAACAGTCGGATATAATAATTCAAAGACAGTTTCAGCCTGCGGTTGGACAGTGAAGGTTCACCCGCCTCTGCGTACAGGCTGTACACAGGGGTGGTGCGGAACGCTCCAAGACAGAGACGAAGCCCTTGATGGTGGATAAGGTCCAAGAGTTTGAGGTAAGACGATCTTGCGGAGCCGTACACAGCACAACCGTAGTCCAGTTTGGAACGGACCAGGGCTCTGTAGAGGTGCAGCAAAGTTTTCTTATCAGCGCCCCAGTCGGTGTGCGCTACGACCCGCAGAATATTCAGTGCTTTCTGGCAAGCAGTTTTGAGGTTTTTGATGTGGCTGAGAAAGTTAAGTTTTGGTCAAAAATGACTCCCAGAAATTTGGCCTCTTTAACAGCTGGAATAGGAGATTTCCCTACTTGAAGTTCAGGATCTGGAAAAAAACTGACGGAAATTATGGAAGTGAATACACTGCGTCTTTGTTTGGGGAAAAGGTGAAACCGTTTTCATCTGCCCATCGATGGATTTTATCCACGCAAAGCTGGAGCCTGCGCTGGACACGGGTACAGGCTTCCAGTTGCGTAGACAGCGAAATCATCCACAAACAATGAGCAGTCTGAACCCTGCAGAACTGATTGAACAATGTTATTAATCTTGATGCTAAAGAGGGCAGGAGACAGTATGCTCCCTGTGGAACACCCAACTCCTGCTCGTGGACATCAGAGAGAGTGGTGCCAACCCGGACTGAAACGGTCGTTCTGCCAAAACATTTTGAATAAAAAGCGGAAGATGACCTCGAAAACCAAGATCGTGGAGATCATGAAGTATCCCCGACTTCCAGGTAGTATCGTAGGCCTTCTCCAAATCAAAGAAAATTGCCACTGCATGCTGTTTGTTCAAAAAGGCGTTCCGAAGTGTAGATTCCAGACGAATCAAATGGTCAACTGTAGACCGATGTTTGCGGAACCACACTGTTCTTTCGCCAAAAGGCCATCGGTTTCAAGTTTCCACATGAGCCTAGCATTGACCATTTTCTCCATCAGTTTACAGATACAGCTGGTCAAAGCTATGGGACGGTAGTTTGATGGGTTAGAAAGATCTTTTCCAGGTTTGGGAATTGGAATAATGAGG
Source organism: Conus ventricosus (assembly GCA_018398815.1). Taxonomy (NCBI): domain Eukaryota; kingdom Metazoa; phylum Mollusca; class Gastropoda; order Neogastropoda; family Conidae; genus Conus; species Conus ventricosus. Next base: position 7,075 of record JAFLJL010017081.1, read on the forward strand.
GCTTTCCGCCAAGAAGGTGGAAAGAAACCAGTAGTCCACACATGGTTGTATACCTGTAGCAGGATGTTCAGACCTATTTGCAGAAGATGTTTCAAGAGTTGATAATGGATTTCATCTAGACCTGGAGAGGAATCGCTGCAAGAGAGTAAGGCAGATTTCAGCTCGTTTAACGTGAAAGGAAGATTGTAGTCTTCCATGTTGTCTGACGAAAAGTTGCAGGGTGATTTTTCTTTAAGGGCTTTGTTTTTGACAAAGTGGCTGATTTGTTAGAAGAGGAGGAATTCTTTTCAATGGTTGAAGCAAGCAGATTAGCAACTGCTTTCTTCTCTGTTATTAAAGAATCGAAAACTTGAGATGGTTCACAGTGGGACAGGTGTTCTTCCCTTTGATTTTCTTAATGATGTTCCACACTTTTTTTCTTGGAAGTTTTCGATGTCAGCCTGGAGCAGAAGCTTCTCCAGGACCGACGTTTACTGATTTTAAAAGTGTGTCTTGATTTAGCACGGAGTTTCTGATGGGCTCGAGCGTTGGGACCCGAAGGTCGTTGGTACACCTGACGCTGAGCCCGTTTTCGAACTTTGGAAATTTGTTGGCAGTCTGAATCAAACCAGGGTGTTTTTGGCATTTGAAGTTTATCGGAAGACACTGGAATACAAGCTTTAGCACCTTGATCATAGTGTTAGTCAGTGATTCTGCTGGGTCCGGACTCTGAAGAAAATCAGTGTCCTGGAATTCTTTAGAAATAGTGGCTGCAAATAGATCCCAGTTTGCTTTCTTATAATTTAGATGTTGAGAGACAGAGACGTGTTCAGTTATTATAGGTTGTAGAAGGACAGGGAATGGTCACTTCCGTGCAGATCGTCATGGACAGACCACGCATAGTCCAGGACCAGCGAGGGGTCACAAACCGACAAATCTAAACACGAAAGAGAACTGTGGAAGAGTGGAGGTAAGTTGCAGATCCGTCGTTCAGACAACACAAATCCAAATCCGAAAGGACATCCTCAATTAGCAGACCTCTGGATGACGTGCTGACACTACCCCAAAGAGGATTGTGACCGTTAAAGTCACCCAACAGCAAAAAAGGTCGAGGAAGTTCACCTATCAGACTGACAAGGTCCTGACGACAAACGGGACAGAAGGTGGAAGACAAAGGGAAACAGATTGTCACAGTCTTGTGGAGAGTGACTCTCGCAGCTACAGCCTGAAGAGAGGTAGACAGAGCGACAGGACTATACAACAAAGTTTTGTGTAGGAGAAGGGCAACACCGCCCGACAGTCCCAACGTGGATGGTTGTGAAGGTTTTGAAAGAATATTAAAGCCAGAAAGAGTAAAGGTCTTCTGGCTTTGAATCTGAGTTTCCTGAAGAGCCACGACGGAAGGTTTTATAGATTGACACAGAAGCTGCAGCTCCTCAAAGTTGGAATTTAGTCCACGGATATTCCAATGGAATATTGTATTATCCATGGTGCAGAGGGCAAAAAGGAGAGAGATCAGGTCATCTCCTCCTCAACGTCTGCGTCTAATGGAGAGAATTTATTATTTAGTTTCACTGGACTGTGTTGGTCTACTGACCTGCTGGCAGACTTGCCAACAGGTGAAGAAGGTCTGGATTTGGGAGATGGTGGAGGTTTCTTCCTCATCTCCACACTGGGTTGAACTCCCTTGCCCGCACGGGCACTGGGCAGAGGAGTTCGAGGTAGGGGTGCTGGTTTTTTAATCTGCCCAGCAGCAGATGTTGTAGACTGCTGGGCAGTCTGAGGGGGTGGCGGATTTTTTGCCTCCACCAGGGGCATTCACTTTGGGTTGGGAGGTGGTGGACCTGCTTCCACCAGAGCTGACAGTTCTTCCTTGCAGTGTCTTGGAAAAGATAAATTCATCAGTCTGGCAGCAGACTGGACCGAGTGGAAACTTTCTTTACGGCCGAAGCACATGAAGATGCTGTGGGCGTCTGACTGCCCACAACCTGGCCTCAAAAAAGGAGATTTTCTTTTCAGTTTTTATTCGTTGTATCGTGGATTCCTGAATCCAAAGAGGGCAGTTTCGTGAAGAGGAGGGATGGTCGCCACCGCAGTTAGCACAATGTGCCGGATCTTTACACGGCCATCATGGGTTGCCTTGCAGCAACCACCACACACCTCCTGCCCAGAACAGCGGTCTCTGACATGGCCAAACCTCTGGCACCTGAAGCACCTCAATGGGGACGGAACATATAACTGAACACGGACGTTCAGGTAGCCAACTTTGATGACCGGAGGCAGCACAGGGTTACAGATGTCAGAAAGAGGGTGTTGGTGGCCACTCTTTCCGCACCTTTTTTTACTGTCACCCTGCGCACCTCCGTCACACCTGGGACGCCAGTTCCGTTTTGATTTCTGCCTCCGAGACACCTGCTACTCTCGGCAGCGAATCACACCTTTCGACGAATTTAACTGTTTGTGGGGAGTCACCTTGATCTCCCTATCCACTAGTTTTGTTGCCCTCAACAGCTGTTCAGATTGTTTTTTGTGATTTACATTGAATTAGAAATGAGCCATTCCTCAACCTCTTGATGGACGAGGGTCACCTGCCAAACCTTGAAAGCCCTTTTGGATAGCAAAAGGGCTCAGAGCTGAAAGGGGTCTTTCCTGCTCCGTCCCTTCCATCACGAGCCAGGAAGCCCAGAAACCTGTCCTCTGTCGTACCTCCGTATCAGAATCACTGTCAGTATCGAAATCCCTGAAATAGGGGATGCTGCCTTTCTCTTCTTTTTTGTGGGGGGGGGGGGGGGGGGGGGTATTTTTTGAAAAAGCCATATTTAGTTATTGTGTTTCATCCCTCCCTTACCCACCCACCTTGGAGTCCAACTAAGGGGCCAGGGCCAAGAAACCAATGTCTTGACCCTTCCAGGCTTCAGGAGAGATATACGACAAACAGAAACTACCAACCCTATCCCCCTGATCATGCTCAACTCCCGGGAACAGGAGAGCTGAGCACTGCAGGGGTTTACTTGGCAGCAGGGGAACTGTCTGTCTTGACCCAGCCCCAGAAGGGGAGCCGATTAGTACACCCGGGCCAAGTGTACTCCTGTCTAGGAGAGGTCCGAGCCAAAGTGATGTGTTGAGAGCGCTGGCCCTCTCAATCACTAGGATCTCATTCCCTCCGACACAGGTCGCACCGCACGGCAAACACGGCGGATCTTAAGGAGACCACAGAGAGAAAAGGAGTGTGGAAAAGAAGACTTGAATGGGAGACGAAGATAGAAAAGGGCCAAATAAGAAGGCAGAAAACAAGAAAAGGAGAAAGGCGGGTTACTCTTAGTCAGGATCCTCACCCTTAGCCTATCTGACATGGGAAGCCCTACCAGGGGCATCAACTCCTTACCACGTTACGCTTAGGCCAGACAGCATCTTGGCTTTTCGGACCTAGAAGCAGTTTGAAAAAAACCAGCCTATCTCCAAGTATTGATGCCCCCGCCAGCAAAGCCTAAGGGATCACTGGACCGCGCAAGCCCTCCGACCACGACAAGGTCGCAACCCCCGGAGGGCTTTGTGCTGCTGGACAATGAATACAACAGAGAGGGCTGGTGCCTTGTCCTGCTGGACAATGAATACAACAGAGAGGGCTGGTGCTTTGTGCTGCTGGACAATGAATACAACAGAGAGGGCTGGTGCTTTGTGCTGCTGGACAATGAATACAACAGAGAGGGCTGGTGCTTTGTGCTGCTGGACAATGAATACAACAGAGAGGGCTGGTGCCTTGTCCTGCTGGACAATGAATACAACAGAGAGGGCTGGTGCTTTGTCCTGCTGGACAATGAATACAACAGAGAGGGCTGGTGCCTTGTCCTGCTGGACAATGAATACAACAGAGAGGGGTGGTGCCTTGTCCTGCTGGACAATGAATACAACAGAGAGGGCTGGTGCCTTGTCCTGCTGGACAATGAATACAACAGAGAGGGCTGGTGCTTTGTGCTGCTGGACAATGAATACAACAGAGAGGGCTGGAGCTTTGTGCTGCTGGACAATGAATACAACAGAGAAGGCTGGTGCTTTGTGCTGCTGGACAATGAATACAACAGAGAGGGCTGGTGCTTTGTGCTGCTGGACAATGAATACAACAGAGAGGGCTGGTGCTTTGTGCTGCTGGACAATGAATACAACAGAGAGGGCTGGTGCCTTGTCCTGCTGGACAATGAATACAACAGAGAGGCTGGTGCCTTGTCCTGCTGGACAATGAATACAACAGAGAGGGCTGGTGCTTTGTGCTGCTGGACAATGAAAACAACAGAGAGGGCTGGTGCTTTGTGCTGCTGGACAATGAATACAACAGAGAGGGCTGGTGCTTTGTGCTGCTGGACAATGAATACAACAGAGAGGGCTGGTGCCTTGTCCTGCTGGACAATGAATACAACAGAGAGGCTGGTGCCTTGTGCTGCGTCCCAAATGTGTGGACAATGGATACAGCGAGGGCTGGTGCCTTGAGTTGCGTCCCAAATGTGTGGACAATGGATACAGAGAGGGCTGGTGCCTTGAGTTGCATCCCAAATGTGTGGACAATGAATACAGAGAGCAGTCAATGTCAAGTCGTCAAGAGGCAACCCACCGAGGAGACACTGCACTGCTGCTGAGTCACTTCGGTGGTGTTCAGTGGCTCCTGTTCTGATCTAACAGACGCAGGACACCACCTACTAAGCCCCCTACTGACGACAATAATTGCTTAGTCGTGGAGCCGGCTGAGCGAGCTCTCCCTCGCGAGGGCGCCACCACGTCCGTCCAATGACAGCCCCCGTGGACTCGCCGATACCGGTGACCCCGACGGAACCAAACCAAGGCCACAGACGTGGAGATAATGTCAAAATCGAGGTCACCATGAGAGCAGGGCATGAAGGACCACAGAATTTGAGACTTTTTTTTATGCTGATTGATGAGAATGAGGATGATTAAGATGATGCTACGGATTTCCATTTGGTCTGAGACTACATGGCAGGGCTGTACTCTACGCTTCCTTTCATAATATATCCCGGCGTCAACCAGGCCTGAGAGATACAGGCACCTGCAGTGTTGGTCAGGAAATTTGAGCAACACTCTCAGAAATGCATCCTCTAAGTGGATGAAACTCAACTGTGTGGTCCCAGTCTTCCCAACTGAGTCCGCAGCAAACTCAACTCTGGGTAGGAGCCGGTCGGGCAGAAAAACCCACATGACTCTGATGGGATTCGAACCACGCCCTCCCAGCCGGGAGTCCGCGACGCTAACCACTTCGCCACGGCGGCTGGTCTTAATCGTCGTTCTCTCCGTAGTGATACTATGTGGAGAGGCTGACTTTCAAGTCAGTAGTGCCGAAGTTCATTGTGTATGTGCGATACTTCTGATGACGGTACCAGCGGAATATGTACCAGGAAATTTATTTGTTACAAAAATGTTGTGAATGCTGTGTCGCCGAAAGTGACTTAACCCTTAACCTGGTATATATTCGCTCTAGATATTAAAGAGCCACTGGTAAATTAACAGACAGAAATTCTCAGAAAAACGTGCATCATCTTTATAGGCTTCTATCTTGTTTCTTGTGCATATTTGAACAATATACCCAGAATGAAAAATGTACAGAAATGAACAAAGAATACGAAAAACACAATGTTAGTGATTTAGTGGTCAACTGTAATTCACTCACCTGGATTATATTGGAGAATACAGGTAATCCAATTCGGAATCACATCAATATGCACAACTTGATCAAAAATGTAATCCACAGCAGTCAAGTAGACACACACACACACACACACACACACACAAACACACACACACACACACACACTCATTCTTGGGGTTTATAGCCCTGCCGACCATGGAGGCCATATCAGGGCTGTCACACACACACACACACACACATACACACACACACACACACACACATACACACACACACACATACACATACACACACACATACGCTCACACACACACACACAAACACGCACACATATGTCAGATGCACATGCAGACACGCCCACTCATCACATTACATTAGCAATCAATTATCTAAAAGACAAAAAGTCATTTTACTTACCTGAATTCTAAATGAAAAAATAATGGTGTGTGTGCATGTGTGCGTGCATGCGTTTGCCAGAGAGAGGAGAGGGAGAGAGAGGCTCGCACAAAAAAAAGGCTCATCTTGAGTTGGGCTTCAGATTGCCGGCTTCAATTTTCCGTTGAGCGTACAAGTTGGTTTGCTCCACGATCGACCTCAAAATATCGTCACCAACAAAAAGCTGAAAATAGTCCAAAGGATGAGGATTGGCAGGAAAGTTGTCAACAAGCAGACGGCTTTCACCTTCGAACGGCATGTTGATTATTCCATCACCCCTTCACTACTCCAACACTCATCTTCATCACTTCAAAGTCTCTGTTGTTTGGGGCTTGATTCATGTCTCTGATGTCGCCCTCAAGCATCACATTTTGTAGAACAGCTTGTAAATCTTCTAAGTTACCATCCTCTTTATCTACATTCTCTACATCGCGGAAAAAATCTTCGAAAAAGTCCTGAAAAACATTCCTACCACGATCCACGTTTCGCGCAGCCGCCATCTTGGTGGTTTTGTTTACGCTTCGACAAGCAGTCTGTATAATCATAGCACAGACACTGAAAACATTGCCTGAACACTGAATATACAGGTTGCAGGGCCCCTCTAGCCTGTATTCCACAAATTGTAGCGCCCCTGACCTGGTTTCTAAGCCAAGAACAATAACCCCAAGCGGCTGATTTGCGTCACTGTGCAGCGCGACTATAGTCGCGACTACCAGTCGACAGTATAAACAAAGCAGCGCGACTATAGTCGCGACTACCAGGGAAAGGGTTAAAACTCCTGCAAGAATATCTATGTGCTCTAACTGTACCACCTCATGTGTGTTGGTGGATTGAGTTTATTGATGTGAACTTTGTAACATAAATACACGGAGAAGCTAATTTTTGTTTTAGATCAACAATACGTCGAATCGAAGTTTATTGTGTTCTATGGGACTTTGCTGAAATCGTGTTCGCCGGGGATTCAATATTGTTTACTGTGCTTTGTGAATCTGCGGTTCTTCTTCTATGGATTGCTGTGCCTTGTGAATCTGCAGTTCTTCTATGGTTTACCGTGTCTTGCGAATCTGCGGTTCTTCTTCATCGCTTGTGTTTATGAACGGCTGTGTTTACAGTATGGGGACCTTGGTTATCCTTCTTCGTCTTATTTTAGTGCTGTAGACTGTGGCTTGGTACTGTGGAAACGAGTTGTGTTGACTGTATATGTGAGACACTGTGGACGGCGCCGGCGAGATCTGTGAGTTATATCAAGATACGTAATATGATACACTGATATCTGATGATTGAAGTGTCTTATGTATTGATGTCCTGATTGACGTGAACTGATCTGTATACTATGTAGTAGCAGTATTGATTTTGTAACAATTAATATTGATGGTTCAGGCAGCATATAAAGAAAGAAAATCTAACTCGTGTGTTGCCTGGCTATCCATGTTTGTATGGTGTGGGTGTGTGTAGGGGAAAAGTCGTACACGCATCCAAACTTTTGAGAGCGAGAGTCGGACAACAAAACACGCACCGCATGCCATCCATAACAATGGACAATGCTGGTTTCTGTGATAAGAGTTCATGTGGACACATGAATATTAACAGAAAAGCAAGGTGAAAAATGGAGAATGCTGGTTACTGTAAAGACAGTTTATTTTGCATCAGAAATGTGTGGCAACAGAAAATGAAGAAAAATTTGGGTGAACAGCACAGAATGTTGGATTTTGTAATCACAGTTCATTATGCATCAGAAAAGTGAGAACACATTAATGTGAAGAGAAAGCCTGGGTGAAAACAATAAAGGATGTTGGTTTCTGTGATGACAGTTCATACTGATGAAATGTGCACACATAACGTACAGAAATTCTGATTCTCAGTCGAGGTGTATGTGTGCGAGTGTGTGTGCATGTGTGTGTGTGTGTGTGTGTGTGTGTGTGTGTGTGTGTGTGTGTGTGTGTACGTACGAACGTACGTGTGTGTACGTGCATGTGTGTTTGTCAAACAAAACAACTTTAAAGCATGTTAATTCTGTTACCGCTTCTTGCTGTTTTTCCTTTCTAGCTTTGTTGTTGAAGTGGCTCCGCTTCTCCAGGAACATTTGGCAAATTCTGCAGCCTTCTTGCTCTCCCCAAAGTAGCTCTTCACATAGTCATGGACCTGTCCCAACAGCCACAGTCCTGGTCAATCGTTCGTACCCATGCATCATATAGCAGCTCTTCACATAGTCATGGACCTGTCCCAACAGCCACAGTCCTGGTCAATCGATCGTACCCATGCATCATATAGTAGCTCTTCACATAGTCATGGACCTGTCCCAACAGCCACAGTCCTGGTCAATCGTTCATACCCATGCATCATAAAGTAGCTCTTCACATAGTCATGGACCTGTCCCAACAGCCACAGTCCTGGTCAATCGTTCATACCCATGCATCATATAGCAGCTCTTCACATAGTCATGGACCTGTCCCAACAGCCACAGTCCTGGTCAATCGTTCATACCCATGCATCATAGTGCACCCTTTCCCTGGCAACACTTCATTCCTGCCAAACCTCAAAAGCGTCTTTCATTAACTTCCCAACAAACAAACCATTGGTAGTGGTTGTCAAAAACCAACTGGCACAATGACTTGTTCAATACTTCAAAACAAACGAACGAAATAAATCAATCTTGCAATGCTGGTAAAAATATTCAAATCTGTCAGCTGGAGCAAATGATAAAGTGTAAGCCCAACCCTTTGGAGTAAATAGTTTGAACCTCATACCATCTAGAGACAAATGTGTTTCACCCATGTGTATCCATCATCCAGTCCACCATGAAAGAAGAAGAAAGAAGCAAACATCCTTTGCACTTCATGACATGTACTCCCATTAACTCTCTTGACAAGCAAGCGCCCGCTAGTGCCCGACCGGAAATCACACTGCCAAAAGGCTGAGTGCCTGCCAGTGCCAGGTCAAACACGGCAACAATGAGCGTGCCATGTTTCTCGTAGAAAAGAAGTCTCGCGAAAACGCGACTTCCATTTTCCTTTTACAGTCCACTTCCGTTTACAACAAACCACGACTCGATATGTGCCGTAGTTCTTGAGTTACAATTTCTTAAAGTTCTGTGGTCGAAGTGCTGTTTTTCACCATGGCTAACCTTGATTTCTGGCATTCTATCATGGGATTTAGTGATGAAGATGAGCCGATTTGTAGGATTTACGACATAAGACTTTGAGAAAGTGCAGGGTAATGAAGCTAAGAGTGACCTAGATTTCAATTGGATGACGTTATTGGTATGATGAACAATAATTCATAAGAAAGTTCTGAAGAAGATTCCCCCCCCCCCCCCCCCCCCCCGAATAAATGCTCATGTGACATTCTTCAAACTTAACATATAGCAACATATACATTCGTAGGAATTTTTAAAATTATTTTTATTTCATTATTTCCTTTCCTCTCTTTTAAATTAATTTTTAAATTGGGTAACCATGTTCAAATTACGGAGTTACTTCTCTTGCCGTAGGTTTTCGCGTAAGCAAGCACAGGCAAGTGCATTAAATCACATTTCCCACTTGACAGAAATACATCAAACCATATTACTTCACACAGAAGTTGACTATAAGCTTGCCCTCCTTGCTCTGACCTGTCGGAAAAAGAAGAGATATACTGACTGCTGGGAAAATAATGTTGTGAACTATTTTTGTCATGTGATTATATTTCTCTTGTCATTACCATTTTCAATCTTTATCATTACTTTTATCACTGTTAATATCAATTACCTCGTATGGAGAGTCCACTTCTTTCAGGAAGGAAACAAATGTTTCAACTGCAACACACAAAATATGCAGCATCGTTACTCCATACATACAAGGCCAGCAAACTACATCTGGCCTTAACTCTTTCATTCCTACTTTTCTATGAACCATTACTTCCTCTTGTTCCTAGATTCTTGCAATACAAGTATTCCATTCATTCCTGGATTTATAGAGAGAAAAAAAGAAGTGTAAAGTAAGAACTGCCACGTATGCATTAGCAAACCGGCCAGAATAGAGCGGCGACCACTTTCCCACTCTGTAGGGGCTATCTGGCATCCATCCCATTCATAAACACTGCCGCGCGAGCCACCGGTCGTGACGTTTACCGATGACGCGACTCGCGCGAAGTTCAAAGCGCTTACCACGAGAACCAATTTTCCGGGCTGCAGGAAGGAAAGGAGGGATTTTGTGCTGCCCAGTTTTCCGGGCTGCAGGAAGGAAGGGTAGGATTTTGTGCTGCCCGGTTTTCCGGGCTGCAGAAGGAAGGGTAGGATTTTGTGCTGCCCGTTTTCCCGGGCTGCAGGAAGGAAGGGTAGGATTTTGTGCTGCCCGTTTTCCGGGCTGCAGGAAGGAAGGGTAGGATTTTGTGCTGCCCGGTTTTCCGGGCTGCAGGAAGGAAAGGAGGGATTTTGTGCTGCCCGGTCTTCCGGCTGCAGGAAGGAAGAGTAGGATTTCTGCACACCGGAAAACCGGGTTGCAGGGATGAAAGAGTTAAATGGGTGGTCACAACCTAATAAAAAAAATTTTAAAAAAAAACAAGTCAGAAAGCCTTCTTGAGAACAGAAAGCCTGGTCAGGTATGTATGATAAACACACACACAACACATGTTTACTAGAGATAAAACAGTCTATAACAACACACACAACACATGTTTACTAGAGATAAAACAGTCTATAACAACACACACAACACATGTTTACCAGAGATAAAACAGTCTATAACAACACACACAACACATGTTTACCAAGATAAAACAGTCTATTACAAAACACACAACACATGTTTACTAGAGATAAAACAGTCTATAACAACACACACAACACATGTTTACCTGAGATGAAACAGTCTGTAACAACACACACATGTTTACCAGAGATGAAACAGTCTGCAACACCACACACACAACACATGTTTACCAAGATGAAACAGTCTGTAACACCACACACAACACATTTACTAGAGATATAACAGTTTGTAACAACACACACGTTTACCAGAGATAAAACAGTCTGTAACAACACACACAACACGTGGGTACCAGAGATAAAACAGTCTGTAACAACACACACACAACACGTGTTTACTAGAGATATAACAGTCTGTAACAACACACACAACACATGTTTACTAAGATATAACAGTCTGTAACAACACACACAACACATGTTTACTAGAGATAAAACAAGTCTGTAACAACACACACAACACGTGTTTACTAGAGATATAACAGTCCATAACAACACACACAACACATGTTTACCAGAGATATAACAGTCCATAACAACACACACAACACGTGTTTACCAGAGATATAACAGTTCATAACAACACACACAACACGTGTTTACCAGAGATATAACAGTCCATAACAACACACACAACACGTGTTTACCAGAGATGAAACAGTCCATAACAACACACACAACACGTGATTAAACCAAGATAAAACGCATAGCTGCCAACCTCAGAGATGCAGAAATAGTAATGGGGGGTGGGTTCAGGAGGGGGGGTCACCCCCCTTCCGAAAAAAGCGGGGGTCAGGGGCGCAGCCCCCTGAAGCTGAAGCATTTTTAATTTCCAAGCAGTTAACTTTGCACTTTCAGCAAGATTGTAAAGCTTTTAAGTATTATGGAAATGGAACAAAAATGAAAGATAATTCTCTAGGTTTACTATACATTCCCTCCTTGGAAACTTCAGAAGAAAAAAAAAATCAAGCAAAAATCAGTGTGGATTACATACCTTTCATGTGAACTTGTTTGCGAACTTGTTTGTTGATAGCCAGTCCAACACAAGAGTACATCACAATTCACATTCACAGTTCCGTTTGTGCTTTTCCGACTTTTCGTGCTTGCCGATGTCGGAAGATCCTCCATGAGCAATGTTGATGTCAGCACGGCATGGCTTACAGAAGGGATAGTGCGGGCCTTGTCGGGGCTCGCCAATCCAATCAAACATTTCTTTGTACTTGGCGGTGAAACATTGTTGCACCTTGGGCTTCTTTGACTTCTTCGCTTGCTGTGATGGCGTGGTAGTCGCCGTGCTGGGTGTTTTGTCCGCCATTTTGATGGAAGAAGAGGGTGACTGCGCATGCGCATCAACAAATTGGCTTTACAATGCATCCGGTTTTAAAAGGTGGATAAGCCTTTGGACTGATTCAGTTGCTTTTTTCTTTTTTTGGCGAAAATTCAGAAATCGGAAAATGAACGCACAAGTCGTAATTTCGTAATCTGTCTCAGAATTCGTAAAAATTACGAAAAAATCGTAAGGGTTGGCAGCTATGAAAACGGTCTATAACAACACACACAACACATGTTTACCAGAGATAAAACAGTCTATAACAACACACACAACACATGTTTACCAGAGATAAAACAGTTTACAACAACACACACAACACATATTTACCAGAGATAAAACAGTTTATAAAAACACACACAACACATGTTTACCAGAGATAAAACAGTCTATAACAACACACACAACACATGTTTACCAGAGATAAAACAGTCTATAACAACACACACAACACATGTTTACCAGAGATAAACAGTCTATAACAACACACACAACACAAGTTTACCAGAGATAAAACAGTCTATAACAATACACACAACACAAGTTTATCAGAGATAAAAGTCTATAACAACACACACAACACATGTTTACCAGAGATAAAACAGTCTATAACAACACACACAACACATGTTTACCAGAGATAAAACAGTCTATAAGAACACATGTTTACCAGAGATAAAACAGTCTATAACAACACACACAACACATGTTTACCAGAGATAAAACAGTCTATAACAACACACACAACACATGTTTACCAGAGATAAAACAGTCTATAACAACACACACAACACAAGTTTACCAGAGATAAAACAGTCTATAACAACACACACAACACATGTTTACCAGAGATAAAACAGTCTATAACAACACACACAACACATGTTTATTAGAGATAAAACAGTCTATAACAACACATGTTTACCAGAGATAAAACAGTCTATAACAACACACACAACACATGTTTACCAGAGATAAAACAGCCCTATAACAACACAAGTTTACCAGAGATAAAACAGTCTATAACAACACACACCAACCATGTTTAACCAGAGAAAGAACAGTCTATAACAACACACACAACACATAAGATAAGATAAGATAATGTTGCTTTAGCCCAGCCGACCGCAAAGGGCCACATCAGGGCTGTCACCACGTTAAAATCAACTCACCAGTCATTAAAAAAAAAAAAAAAAAAAAAAAAAAAAAAACTTTCACACATCTCTTTAAATGACATCGTCTAGAAACGTACCAGAAACTTCGTTAAAAATCTTTCTTCCGTAAATCTTAAATCAGAGAAAAATGTTAATCTCTCTCAAAAACTCAAGGATCACATCAGGCGGGACATCCCTGAACAGGATCTTCATGGACTCCGCCGTAAAATGTTTGTGTCTCACATCGTGCAAGTCCCAACACTCTAAAAGAACATGTTTCATTGTGAGTGGCGCATGACATGGAATGCACCACGGAGCTTCTTCACTCTTTAAAAGGTAGGCATGGGTAAATACAAATGGCCGGTGTGCAGCCGGCACAGAACCCTTTCCTCTTTACGACCTCCCGACGTGGATGGGAGGAAGTCCTTAAGGTTTGGACGGATCTGAAAGAGTTTGTTATTCGTCTGTGTGTTCCAATCCTCCTCCAGAGGTCTCTCACATAATCATTAATTTTGGGTTTCACATCTGAGCAGGGGATATAAGTGTTGGACATTTTTCTCTCTTGTGGCGTTCTTGGCTAAACGATCAACCATTTCGTTCCCGCCGATGCCAACATGACCTGGAACCCAAGCAAGAGTAATGTTGTAACCGTCCGCCTTCAACTTGCTAAAAGTTTTAAAAAAGTAAAAGTTCTGGATGCTGAAGGTTGCGGCCAGCTATGGCCCAAAGCTGACAGCGAATCCGACAGAACCAGAAAGTCCCTCTTCGAAGAATGTGAGATTATCTTCAAGCCAGTACCAGAGCAGTAAGTTCAGCAGAATAGACAGAAGCATCTGAATGAATATGTTCCAACAGTATCTGAGAAGGAGCGCCAGGGCAGTAGGCTGCACAGCCACTCCATCTTCAGACTTGGAACCGTCAGTGAAAACTTTTTGACAGGATGGGAATTTGGAACAGAGCTCAGCATACAAAGCCTTGTACGCCAGAGAGCTGGTAGACTCTTTGCGAAAAGCTGCAAGATCGAAACGAATCTCTGGTGTGAAAAAGGTCCACGGAGGTTGATCCGGAAACTTGGAAAAATCCGACACAACTCCTAGGTCTAGACCTGCATTCCGCACGTGAGGCTGCATATGAAAAACCAAACGGCGGAATACATTTAGGGTTGTTTTCAAACTTACTTTGGAACGGAGGATCAAAGACACAGTCATAGGCAGGGGTTTTTTGGTTCCGAGAACAGTCGGATTAATAATTCAACGACAGTTTCAGCTGCGGTTGGACAATGAAGGTTCACCCGCCTCTGCGTACAGGCTGTACACAGGGGTGGTGCGGAACGCTCCAAGACAGAGACAAAGCCCTTGATGGTGGATAGGGTCCAAGAGTTTGAGGTAAGACGATCTTGCGGAGCCGTACACAGCACAACCGTAGTCCAGTTTGGAACGGACCAGGGCTCTGTAGAGGTCAGCAAAGTTTTCTTATCAGCGCCCCAGTCGGTGTGCGCTACGACCCGCAGAATATTCAGTGCTTTCTGGCAAGCAGTTTTGAGATTTTTGATGTGGCTGAGAAAGTTAAGTTTCTGGGTCAAAAATGACTCCCAGAAATTTGGCCTCTTTAACAGCTGGAATAGGAGATTTCCCTACTTGAAGTTCAGGATCTGGAAAAAACTGACGGAAATTATGGAAGTGAATACACTGCGTCTTTGTTGGAGAAAAGGTGAAACCGTTTTCATCTGCCATCGATGGATTTTATCCACGCAAAGCTGGAGCCTGCGCTGGACACTCGGGTACAGGCTTCCAGTTGCGTAGACAGCGAAATCATCCACAAACAATGAGCAGTCTGAACCCTGCTGAACTGATTGAACAATGTTATTAATCTTGATGCTAAAGAGGGCAGGAGACAGTATGCTCCCCTGTGGAACACCCAACTCCTGCTCGTGGACATCAGAGAGAGTGGTGCCAATCCGGACCTGAAACTGTCGTTCTGCCAAAAAATTTGAATAAAAGCGGAAGATGACCTCGAAAACCCAGATCGTGGAGATCATGAAGTATCCCCGACTTCCAGGTGGTATCGTAGGCCTTCTCCAAGTCAAAGAAAATTGCCACTGCATGCTGTTTGTTCAGAAAGGCGTTCCGAAGTGTAGATTCCAGACGAATCAAATGGTCAACAGTAGTCCGATGTTTGCGGAAACCACACTGTTCTTTCGCCAAAAGGCCATCGGTTTCAAGTTTCCACATAAGCCTAGCATTGACCATTTTCTCCATCAATTTACAGACACAGCTGGTCAAAGCTATGGGACGGTAGTTTGATGATTAGAAAGATCTTTTCCAGGTTTGGGGATGGGAATAATAGAGATAAAACAGTCTATAACAACACACACAACACATGTTTACCAGAGATAACAACACATGTTTACCAGAGAAAGAACAGTCTATAACAACACACACAACACATGTTTACCAGAGATAAAACAGTCTATAACAACACACACAACACATGTTTACCAGAGATAAAACAGTCTATAACAACACACACAACACATGTTTACCTGAGATGAAACAGTCTGTAACAACACACACATGTTTACCAGAGATGAAACAGTCTGTAACACCACACACAGCACATGTTTACTAGAGATGAAACAGTCTGTAACACCACACACAACACATGTTTACTAGAGATATAACAGTCTGTAACAACACACACAATACACGTTTACTAGAGATGAAACAGCCTGTAACAACACACACAACACGTGTTTACCAGAGATAAAACAGTCTGTAACAACACACACAACACGTGTTTACTAGAGATATAACAGTCTGTAACAACACACACAACACATGTTTACTAGAGATATAACAGTCTGTAACAACACACACACACATGTTTACTAGAGATATAACAGTCTGTAACACACACACAACACGTGTTTACTAGAGATATAACAGTCCATAACAACACACTCAACACGTGTTTACCAGAGATATAACAGTCCATAACAACACACACAACACGTGTTTACCAGAGATATAACAGTTCATAACAACACACACAACACGTGTTTACCAGAGATAAAACAGTCTATGACAACACACACAACACGTGTTTACCAGAGATAAAACAGTCTATGACAACACACACAACACATAAAACAGTCTATAACAACACACACAACACATGTTTATTAGAGATAAAACAGTCTATAACAACACATGTTTACCAGAGATAAAACAGTCTATAACAACACACACAACACATGTTTACCAGAGATAAAACAGTCTATTACAACACACACAACACATGTTTACCAGAGATAAAACAGTCTATTACAACACACACAACACATGTTTACCAGAGATAAAACAGTCTATAACAACACACACAACACATGTTTACCAGAGATAAAACAGTCTATTACAAGGTTGATTCTTGTATCCTGCAGACTAGAAGTAACACTGGCAGTATTCAAAATCAACCTTCATTTATAAGCCAGGCCTTTTTTTTTTTCTTCAACAACATTCAATTTTCATCAAAGTGACCCGATTCCTTTCCATGGTATTAAGACAGCTGTCTGCTTCAAATGTTGTCACATCACAAAGCCTCAGACACACATACAATGCAAGTTACCATTCATCATTCAGAGAATGTGACATGACGTGGTGTGTGTGCCTCTGTGTGTGTGTGTGCATGTATGCAAGACTGTATGCTTTCTGTGAGTGTGTGTCGGAGTGTGTTTCACCTTTACCGTGTGTGTGCATGCATGATTTGCAAAGCAGAAAGACGGTGCAAAGAGCCCACAGCCAAATGCTTTGAGCATCTCGCTGTGAAGGCAACAAGTTGCAAGTTTAAACTATTCGTGGGGTGTAGAATAATAAGCTGGATTTGAAAATCAAGGGAAAGTCACCACCCCTGGTTTTGCACTACAAATTGATGAACTTGATCCATACCAGGCATGCCTACCCCTAAATTGCTCTTTCAGGGACACACATGTTCAAAATCAGGGACAGGACACAATTTTCAGGGACACCTAACTATTCGGCAAATTATTGGTCATCAGACAGAAGCAACACAAAAACAGCAAACTAAAATAAAAAGCATGAAAAACAGCTTACCTTTATTTACACTATGTACAAATACAGTCCTTTCTGTACTAACGAGACTGAGAGGGCTGAAGAGACCTGTAGTAGGCACTCTTCAGATCAGCCAGGTCAGCCTCTTTGTACTGTCTCTCTAGTGCACCCTCGGACCTGGACTTTGCAATAACCAGTGCTTGCAAGGTTTCATGACTCATTCTGCTTCTGAAGTCAGTCTGGTTTTTCCTGACAATGGAGAAGAGTCTTTCACAATGGGCAGAGGAATGAGGAATTGTCATGATGCTGAGCATGACCTCTGGCAGATAGGTGAAGATGAGCTTCCCATTATTCTGTAGCTTCCCAATCTCCCTCCAGGTGGCATCAATTCTTTCTGTGTTTTTGATGCAGTCCCTGATGTCTGTGGCATTGATACTCAGATAATTCCAACTGCATGTCTGTGACTGAAGCTCCTGGTGGTAGCAACTTTGGCCATTTGGTCAGGAAATAGGATAAAGAAGAGAACTTGCTGTCAACCTGCTTGTTCGGGTCAAGTACCTCAGCATGGTGCAGCAGTTCCTGACTCCTCTGTGTCAGGATTTTCTTCTTCAAATATGTGCAACAGGTTTGGTAAAACTTGGGCACACAGGTGAAAAACTCAGCAATTCTTTCCTCCCTAAGATTCACTTCTTTGCCTTCTTCAGGTACTCCCTACAATCTTCTCCTATGATCCGATCATCTTTCTTTTTTATGTTGCACTCTGACTGGAAGTCCACATCAACAACAAGTTTATACAACATTGCATTAGGCTTAACAAATCGAAGGAGAAGATTCCTCATGAGCTTTTCCATCCTGTTCTTCAAAACATGAATCATAGGACATTCACTTTGAAGTTCAGCATTCACTGTTTCAAAGATCTTGACAGCATCAAGCAGGAACATACAATACAGTTTGTTTGTTGGTGATTTGAAGATACCCGCAAGCTTTCCTGTCTTCTCCTTTTGAGCAGAACTCTCAGAAGCTTTTCTTCCTCCTTGAAGAAGTGGTACAGGGGCATCCAGTTTTCAATCAGCCTTGGCAAACACTTGCCAATGCTAAGCCATCTGGTCGGCACATGTTTCAAAATCTTCATCTGCTGCAAATCATATAACAACTGTGCCTGCTTAAATGCTGCATGGCGCTTGCTGCTCTTGTCCAGGTAGTAATATACATCAATAAGTAGCTGGTCAAGATTCAATGGTATGCAGGCAGCAGCTGTAACAGACACACACATACACACACACACACACTGCATGTAGTTGGGCATTACAGACATTTCTCTCCACTTTGGAAATGATAAGATTACACATAACATTAGCTATTAGTGATTTTTTTTTCATCCAAACATATCTTTGATAAGTTGCAATTACAAAGGGAGATGTAGAATTACCTGATCTTGTTTTCTCTGCAATTCTTTGTCTGATATATGAGAGAGAGAGAGAGAGAGAGAGAGAGAGAGAGAGAGAGAAGAGAGAGAGAGAGAGAAAGAGAGAGAGAGAGAGAGAGAGAGAGAGGAAGAGAGAGAGAGAGAGAGAGAGAGAGAGAGAGAGAGAGAAAGAGAGACAGACAGACAGACAGACAGACCGAGAGAAACAGACAGGCAAAGACTGAGTAATTAAAATTTTACCTTTCTCTGCTGCAATGTGTATCAGATGACAGACACAGCCGGAGAGATAGGCATTTGGATTTTTTCTCAGTAAGTGTCCATACACCCCATTGACCTCTCCAACCATCACATTGGCGTTGTCAGATCCCATGGCAAGGCAGTTGTCCCATGGAATGTTATGAAGCTGAAGTTCTTCATCAATTAAATTGAAGATTTTCACACCTGCAATTAACCCAAACATAATTTTGTGTGTGTGTGTGTGTGTGTGTGTGTGTGTGTGTGTGTGTGATATGTGTGTGTGTGTGTGTGTGTGTGTGTGTGTGTGTGTGTGTGAGAGAGAGAGAGAGAGAGAGAGAGAGAGAGAGAGAGAGAGAGAGAGAGAGAGAGAGAGAGAGAGAGAGAGAGAACAGTGAACACAAATCAAATGTTTTAATGATTAGGCCATTGGCCCTTATCACTAATGTTTACATGCAATCCCTTTCCAGAATACAATTGTACAAGCATGAAAAAGAAAAATTCTTGAAACATGACAATATAGTGTGTGTGTGTAAAATTGTTTAAAACTCTGTGTGTGTGTGTGTGTGTGTGTGTGTGTGTGTGTGTGTGTGTGTGTGTGTATGTGTGTGTGTGTACTGTATGTGATGTGTGTGATGGATGTGTGTGTGGTGTGCGTGTACGCGTGTGTGCGTGCATGCGTGTGAGAGAGAGAGAGAGAGAGAGAGAGAGAGAGAGAGAGAGAGAGAGAGAGAGAGAGAGAGAGAAACTGTTTAAAACAAACTCTGTGTGTGTGTGTGTGTCTGTGTGTGTGTGTGTGTGTGTGTGTGTGTGTGTGTGAGTGAAGTTTGACAATGACTACTGAAATTTATGTTTGCCTTTATCTGAGTAAGCATGTAAGTGTCTATTTAAAAAAAAAAAAATTACCTGTGGCTGATCCTTCACAGACTGGAACAGCTAGCACATCTGAGCGAACCTCCTTGCTGTCTGGATCCACCGTGCGCACAACAATAGGGAACAACTTGCTGCTGCCAGAATCATTACTTCCATCTGTGGAAATTGTGAATGGTCGAGCTCTCATTCTGTCCGCTAAAGACAATGTTGTCTTGGCTGCATTTTCCTTTATAATGGCTGTTCCCTTGCTGCGGCCACACTGAACTGCTTGGCTATTTCCGAATCGGGAAACATGACTTTCACTGCTTTGCTGAGTTTGTCCAACGTTGCGACCGGCAAATTTTGTTCCAAAACAATGTCCACCATCATCACTTCAGCACGAATGACGGCTGTAGATTCCTTCTTTGTGGCCGAAGTTGACACTCCACTGTTAAAAATCCAGTGATTTTTTTATTCTGTTGCTGTGCTTCAGAAATTTTTATGTTCGCTTTATGCTTGTCAGTTTGTGTGTGCCGCCGACAGTCGTCTTTTCCACCGGATTTGATGGAGAAATCACATGCACAAACTTCGCAGAAAGCGAACGTTTCTCCTTTCCTCCCTGGCTTGATACAAGGCCAGAACTCTGTATACTCCTGTCGAAACGTCTGGCTGCGTTTGACTGCGCTTAAATTCTTTGGAGATGAATCAGAATCGGTGAAAACTTGTTTTCGCTTGTTCGACGCCATTGTTGAAGCAGGGGGGTAGAAATGACCGCGCCGCGCATGCGCGATGGACATTCGCTTCCGTCTTGGCGCCAGCCTGAGACTTTGAACCGGATCCTAGCGAAATAAACGGTCATTTTCGCGAACTTTTAATTTTCCAGGACGCGAACGCAAAACCCGTATTTCCGGGACGCCCTGCTCATTTTCTTTATTTTCAGGGACAAATACGGCTACAGCGGGACGGTAGGCATGCCTGCCATACTAAAATAAACCTGTTCACAGATTTTCCAATATTCCACATCCACACTCTCTCATCGACTATTCCCAAACTGCACAACAGATCGAACATATGTCATTACCAAACTTTAAAGAAGTTATTCATGATCGACTGGTTTGACCCTTACATGTGGCAGTCTGTGGTGAAAACCAGTGAAGAGAACTGGCAGCCAGAGACTGGTTAAACAGTCACAGAGCTCTAATGACTTCACTGAAGAGAACTGGCAGCAGAGAGCTGGTTAAACAGTCACAGTGCTCTAACGACTTTACTTACTGTCCACCTGCCCGTTCATGCCCTCCAGGAAAGCCTCACACCACATGGTGAATTCGTCCTTGCTCTGCTTGGTGGTCTCCTTGAACAGCCTCTGCACCGCCTCCTGATACATACAATCACACAACGTGAGCCAACAATTCTGCTGTTACCTCATTTCTAATGTCCTATCATAAAAAGCTCTGCTAACAGCAAAACCTCTCAATAACCAATATCAGAGTTTATATGTTAGTCATTTTTGGGAGTTAACTCTGGTACAAAAAGAGCGAGATGCAGAAATAGAAGGCCTCAGTCCAGCACTTGCTCATTCCAGCTCCCCCATCCACAGCCACACCCAAGTCCATCCTGTCGCACTGCTTTCTGTTCTGATCCATCCTGTCGCACTGCTTTCTGTTCTGATCCATCCTGTCACACTGCTTTCTGATCCATCCTGTCGCACTGCTTTCTGTTTCCGATCCATCCTGTTGCACTGTTTTCTGTTCTGATCCATCCTATCGCACTGCTTTCTGTTCTGATCCATCCTGTCGCACTGCTTTCTGATCCATCCTGTCGCACTGCTTTCTGTTCTGATCCATCCTGTCGCACTGCTTTCTGTTCTGATCCATCCTGTCGCACTGCTTTCTGATCCATCCTGTCGCACTGCTTTCTGTTCTGTTCCATCCTGTCGCACTGCTTTCTGTTCTGATCCATCCTGTCGCACTGCTTTCTGTTCTGATCCATCCTGTCGCACTGCTTTCTGATCCATCCTGTCACACTGCTTTCTGTTCCATCTGTCGCACTGCTTTCTATTCTGATCCTCCTGTGACACTGCTTTCTGTTCCATCTGCCCGCATTGCGTTCTGTTCTGATCCATCCTGTGCACTGCTTTCTGTTCTGATACCCACACACAGGGCACCCCTTTAAAACGACGATGTGATTTAGTTGCATGGCTCGGTGTGACAGGGGCCACCTCTGCAGTGAGCCGCTGCAATGTCCACCCACCAACACAGTCCCCATCAACCTGTCTGGCTGCAATGTCCACCACAACCCAGTCCCTATCAACCTGTCTGGCTGCAATGTCCACCCACCAACCAGTCCTATCAACCTGTCTGGCTGCAATGTCCACCCACCAACACAGTCCCATCAACCTGTCTGGCTGCATTGTCCACCCACCAACACAGTCCCATCAACTGCTGGCTGCATGTCCACCACCAACCCAGTCCCCATCAACTGTCTGGCTGCAATGTCCACCACCAACCCAGTCCCCATCAACTGTCTGGCTGAATGTCCACCCACCAACCCAGTCCTATCATACCTGTCTGGCTGCGATGTCCATCCACCAACCAGTCCCATCAACCTGTCTGGCTGCGATGTCACCCACCAACCCAGTCCCATCAACTGTCTGGCTGCAATGTCCACCCACCAACCCAGTCCCATCAACCTGTCTGGCTGCAATGTCCATCCATCCAACACAGTCCCATCAACCTGTCTGACTTGCAATGTCCACCAACAACCAGTCCTACAACTGTCTGGCTGCAATGTCCACCCACCAACACAGTCCCTATCAACCTGTCTGGCTGCAATGTCCACCCACCAACCAGTCCCTATCAACCTGTCTGGCTGCAATGTCCCACCCACCAACCCAGTCCCTATCAACCTGTCTGGCTGCAATGTCCACCCACCAACCCAGTCCCATCAACCTGTCTGGCTGCAATGTCCATCCACCAACCCAGTCCCCATCAACCTGTCTGGCTGCGATGTCCACCCACCACCCAGTCCCACAACCTGTCTGGCTGCAATGTCCACCCACCAACACAGTCCCTATCAACCTGTCTGGCTGCAATGTCCACCCACCAACACAGTCCCTATCAACCTGTCTGGCTGCAATGTCCACCCCCAACCCAGTCCATCAACCTGTCTGGCTGCATGTCCATCCACCAACACAGTCCCTATCAACCTGTCTGGCTGCAATGTCCACCCACCAACACAGTCCCCATCAAACCTGTCTGGCTGCAATGTCCACCACCAACACAGTCCCAATCAACTGTCTGGCTGCAATGTCCACCCACAACACAGTCCCTATCAACCTGTTGGCTGCAATGTCCACCCACCAACCCAGTCCCTATCACCTGTCTGGCGCAATGTCCACCACCAACCAGTCCCTATCAACCTGTCTGGCTGCATGTCCACCCACCAACCCAGTCCCTATCAACCTGTCTGGCTGCAATGTCCACCCACCAACCAGTCCCCATCAACCTGTCTGGCTGCAATGTCCACCCACAACACAGTCCCCATCAACCTGTCTGGCTGCAATGTCACCACCAAACAAGTCCCTATCAACCTGTCTGGCTGCAATGTCCACCCACCAACACAGTCCCCATCAACCTGTCTGGCTGCAATGTCCACCCACCAACCAGTCCCCTATCAACCTGTCTGGCTGCAATGTCCACCCATCAACCCAGTCCCTATCAACCTGTCTGGCTGCAATGTCCACACCACCAACCCAGTCCCTATCAACTGTCTGGCTGCAATGTCCATCCACAACCCAGTCCCCATCACCTGTCTGGCTGCAATGTCCACCACCAACCCAGTCCCATCAACCTGTCTGGCTGCAATGTCCACCACCAACACAGTCCTATCAACCTGTCCGCAGTGAGCCAGCTGCAATGTCCACCCACCAACACAGTCCCATCAACCTGTCTGGCTGCAATGTCCACCCACCAACACAGTCCCCATCAACCTGTCTGGCTGCAATGTCCATCCACCAACCCAGTCCCATCAACCTGTCTGGCTGCAATGTCCACCCACCAACCCAGTCCCTATCAACCTGTCTGGCTGCAATGTCCACCCACCAACACAGTCCCATCAACCTGTCTGGCTGCAATGTCCATCCACCAACCCAGTCCCTATCAACCTGTCTGGCTGCAATGTCCACCCACCAACACAGTCCCTATCAACCTGTCTGGCTGCAATGTCCACCCACCAAACAAGTCCCTATCAACCTGTCTGGCTGCAATGTCCACCCACCAACACAGTCCCTATCAACCTGTCTGGCTGCAATGTCCACCACCAACCCAGTCCCTATCAACCTGTCTGGCTGCAATGTCCCCCACCAACCCAGTCCCCATCAACCTGTCTGGCTGCAATGTCCACCCACCAAACCAGTCCCTATCAACCATGTCTGGCTGAAATGTCCACCACCCAACACAGTCCCTATCAACCTGTCCACGTGAGCCAGCTGCAATGTCCACCACCAAACACAGTCCCTATCAACCTGTCCACAGTGAGCCAGCTGCAATGTCCACCCACCAACACAGTCCCTATCAACCTGTCCACAGTGAGCCAGCTGCAATGTCCACCCACCACACAGTCCCCATCAAACCTGTCCACAGTGAGCCAGCTGCAATGTCCACCACCAACACAGTCCCCATCAACCTGTCTGGCTGCAATGTCACCCACCAACCCAGTCCCTATCAACCTGTCTGGCTGCAATGTCCACCCACCAAACCCAGTCCCTATCAACCTGTCCGCAGTGAGCCAGCTGCAATGTCAATATGTCCACACTGAGAACTTGGATAGAAACTACACACGTAGAGATACAGGGACAAGGAATTGCAATTGAGGTCACAACCAAGGTTGGACAGGACACTGTTGTATAATGTTACAATGAAAATGAAAGGATTATTATTTTTTTCTTTAAAGTCTGAGACAAAAACTCTACATTGCTATGGTTTTTCTCATTACTTCCGTTCCTATTAAATATGAATTATACTACACACACACACACACACACAAAACCGCCTAGTGGTTAAAACAAACAGGGAGAAAGACACTGATGGGATTGAATGTTGAGTTTCGTCAAAGCTGGGCAGTCAATCAAATGGTTCAGAGCAATCAAGAGTCAGCTCTCTAAACTCCATGAATCATGGGTACAGGCACTTGCAATGTGGTCAGAAAATCTAAGCAACATTTTCTGAGACATGTTCAAACTTGACTATGAGGTCCCAGTCTTCCCAACTGAGCCCTAGCCAACTCAACTCTGGGGTAAGAGCCTGTTTTAAGTAGAAAAATCCCACAAATAAAATGGCCTGATGGGACCTGAGCCCATGGCCTTCCAGCCCAGAGTCCTGACACTAACCACTTTGTACAGTGACTGGTTCTCCCCATGGCCTTCCAGCCCAGAGTCCCCGACACTAAACACTTTGCACAGTGACTGGTTCCTCCCATGGCCTTCCAGCCAAGAGTCCCGACACAACCTTTGCACAGTGACTGGTTCCTCCCCATGGCCTTCCAGCCCAGAGTCCCCGACACTAACCACTTTGCACAGTGACTGGTTCCTCCCCTTGGCCTTCCAGCCCAGAGTCCCCGACACTAATCACTTTGCACAGTGACTGGTTCCTCCCCATGGCCTTCCAGCCCAGAGTCCCGACACTAATCACTTTGCACAGTGACTGGTTCCTGTTCAAATCTTGCATTATTACGAAACGTTTTCAAGGATCTCCTGGAACTGAAGAATGTAGTAATCTGCAAACAGCAACAGCAATGAGTTAGCATGCCTGGCATTACTGCCATTCTCAGAGTTACCTGGGACAGAAGTATAATATGTATTTTCTTTTTTCAATTATATCACAACTCGGCCTGTGTCCACAATCTCTTTTGACACACACATCAATATCCAAAAATAAATAGAAAGAGAAAACTGTGGTTGACTTGGTTCTCCCCGCTGTGCTCACCTCTTCTTTTTAGATTTGGAAGGGGCGGCAGAGTTAGACGCTGTTCTGGGCATGGTCTGCTTGGATTTGTTGGACTTCTGGCTGTGAAGGGAGGGGAACTCTGAGGACGCTTGGTTACTGCTGAACAAACATGGAAGGATACACACACATTCAAATGCAAGTCTAATAATGACCATGAGGTCGGTGTGGATGAGGAATCATTCCTCCAACAGTGCACCATCATCTTGCAGTTCAGCAGACCAATAAGCTATACTCTCATGTTCATGTTCTTTGTTTTATGTTCCCTATCAAATATAAATTATGCCCCAAACCTGCACAATCTGCTGGTTGAAAAAAAAAAAGACAGTGAAAAGAAACTGATGAGATAAATGTTGGAGTTTTGTCAGAGCTAGTTATTAATAATGACCACATCAGAAGTGCAGTCATCAAAAGGTCAGAGCAGTCATGGAGTCACCTCTCGAACTCCATGAATCATGAGTCCATATGGGGTAAGAAAAAAAATTTTTTTAACCGTCAAGATTTGTGCATGTTAGTGCATGACACCAAATACAACTGATCAGCACACATATGTACCATTGAAAACCAGCACCA
>JAFLJL010017082.1:0-12472 GCA_018398815.1 Conus ventricosus
AAGACCCCCCCCCACCCACCCACCCTCCTCCCTGTGTGTGAGTGTGTGTGCGTGTGCGTGCGCGCGCGCGTGCGTGCGTGCGTGCGTGCACGTGAGTTGTGTGTGCGTGTTGTGTGTGCGCACGCACACACACACAAATGTGCACCCGATCGCACACACACACACACACACACACACACACACACACACATACATGTGCACCCGATCGCACACACACACACACACACACACACACACAGAAATGGGGAGGGGAAGGGGTGGAGGGGGCATATTTCAAACATAAGTTATTGACCAGGAAGAAATTATACATCTGCATGACATGCATAATAATTGACATAATGAACCACACCTCATTATCCCAGTTATAAACAAAGTGCAGAATCATCTGTCGTATGACCTGTCAAGTTACAGTGTGTGTGTGTGTGTGTGTGTGTGTGTGTGTGTGTGTGTGTGTGTGTGTGTGTGTGTGTGTGCGTGCGTGTGCGAGCGTGCGCGTGATGCGGTGTGTGTGTGTGTGTGTGTGTGTGTGTGTGTGTGTGTGTGTGTGTGTGTGGTGTGTGTGTGTGCGAGCGTGTGCGTGATGCGGGGTGCATGTGTGTGTGCGAGTGTGTGTTGTGTGTGGTGTGTGTGTGTGTGTGTGTGTGTGTGTGTGTGTGGAGTGAGCGAGTGTGTGGGTGTGTGGGTGCGTGTGTGTGTGTGTGTACATGTGCATGTGTGTGCGCGCGCTTGCTTCTTTCACCCTCTCTCAGCTTAATGAATATGAAATAAACTTGCCGATGGCTATTAGCAGAAAAAAAGAGAAGGAAAGAGAAACCCAGAGAGTAAACAACAGCAACAAAACCCAAGATTCGGAAAAATACCACAATGAATATCAGCAGACAAAAAACACAGTTCTCTCTCTCTCTCTCTCTCTCTCTCTCTCTCTCTCTCTCTCTCTCTCTCACACACACACACACACAAACACACACACATTCATCAACATGGCGACTGAAGACACATCTCCATAACTGCTGCCACCAGAAGACGGTCATGGGAAGACTCCGGCGCTCACAAAGCTCCAAAAAGCTGGGTAATGTTGTTCCAAAGTTATCAACTATGACCTCGTTTCGAAATCAGCTTACCCCTGTGCCTGATTTGTGTGAACCCAGTGATGCCAAAAATCGCGATCAGAGTGCTAGGCCTAGTGCAGAATATTCATCCACCGACAATTCTCTTAAATGCTCTGAATGTTCGAAGCTAGTCTCTTGGTCAAAAACCAACCTACCTGACTACATGCTGTGTATCCTCATCAAAACTCAGAGAAAATATATGTGCGAACCATGTGCCTCGGGATTCATGACCTCAGAACTTTGTTGCAATTGAAAAAGAAAAATCAAATCTGGATCGAGAAGCCTGTCCTGGAACTACTTCTCTTAGTGCCGCAAGTACCAGATCTAAATCGGTCGATCCCTCTATCCAATGCAATGAAAAAACAACCTCAGAAACATCCTCGCATTTTCACGACAGAGCTTGCATTGACAGTCAAACAAAACAAGATCTTTTTTTTCTAAAAATGAGCGACTCAGTTTTAGATCTAAAGTCAACAATTTTAAAACAACACGAACAGCTATGCGCCATTATGAAAGAGAAAAACAAGTTCTCACCTGAACCAGTGCCAAGACAAAATCCAGCATGCCAGAACTCGGTCCATCATTCAACACAAACAGCTGTTGCAATCCCGAGGCCTACCTCTCAATTCAAAATCGCCGATGGCAAAACGAACAGACCAAGTTTCTCAGACGTTCTAAAAAATGGAAAAAAGTTCGTTGTGGAACACTCTGACGGAAAACAAAGTGATGTAAAACTGGATGACGAAAGTAACACGCGGCTTGAAAAGAACGATCTACTCCCAGAGGAAACAGCATTGAGACAAAAAATAAACAAAAAAAGAAAGAAAGTACCATCAAAATGATTAAATCCAACGACAGGGACATCCAACGCCCCCATCAGAGCACAAACAGGCAGCAAACAGGAGCAAATAAGTCAAACATACCTAAACCTGATAGCACATCAGATCTACCCCAGGTTCTAGTGTTGCATGACTCTGTATTGAATGGAGTTTCCGGAGATCGTTTAGGGCATGCCTACGGTCTTGTTGTCAGGAACCAGAAGATTCACACTATCGGAGAATGCAAAGATCTGCTTTTTGACAATACTCTCCCAGATTATGATGTTGTTGTACTCCATATGGGTTTAAATGACCTTAAAACATCAAGAGATCCAAAAGCTACCTCAAACATATTCATCAACCTAGTGAAAGACCTCCAACAGAAACACCCTACAATGTGCATTGTTGTTAGCAAGGTAGCACCAACATGCCTCTCAGATCTCAACAACAAACGTGAAGTTTTTAATGCTGCAAATCTTACAAGTCTCCACAATGTCAAAAATGTCTCCTTTGTGTCTCACGAAAACATCAACAGCAAGAGACAATACATGCAGGACAACATTCATCCCTCCACAAGAGGCTCGAGCGTTTTTGCCGGCAACCTTGGCCGCCATCTGCATTACCTGTTCTGGACGAAACAAAGGCGGCATCATCAGAACATCCCAAGAGAACGCCATCAGGACGGCAGACTGAGACCTTTGTACTATCACATGGACCACTTTCTGCCCATGCCGCCTTTCCCACCGAGAAGACCTGACATCTTTTTCGATTGGTTCCCGTGATCGTCTTCTACCAGCTGATTGATAGTATCTCTCCAATTCGCCATTACTGAAACCACTATACAACTGTAGTTTAATTAGATCTCGTGTTTTCATCTCTTACCATTGTTGTGTTGTAGTTTGTTTCAAAGTTTAACTTGTAGTCATCGAGACTTCTTGTTTTTATTTTTTATTTTCACACACACACACACACACACACACATTTTATATATATATAATATATATATATAATATATATATATATATATATATATATATATATATATATATAATATATATATATTTTAGCTTTTGAATATCATCTGTATCAATGACCAACAAATTAATCAAAAATAGACATCTTACAATGGAACTGTCGATCAGTGTCAACCAATATCGCGAACTTTCAAGAACACATAGAGAATAACTCCTATACAGTGCTTATTCTTCAGTCACTAAATGTGTCCAAGATGAACTTACCACGTCTCGATCATTTCTTCTACCCTCCAGTGTATCATCTCTCTGACGAAACAGGAAAAGTGAACTGTGCCATCTATATACATGAAAAGATATCTTACCATCCAATTTCAACGCCAGTACCATCGACTGCGCCAAATATCCACTCTTGTGCAGCTTGTGTCAAATTTGATAACTCATTAATCTTAAATATTCTTTCTGTTTACCTCCCTAAAGGTGTTAATGATTGTAACAGTGACTGGCTACTTACCCTGGGTACCCAAAATGAAAAGTGGCTAGTAGCCGGTGACTTTAATGAACACGCCCCATTTTGGATAGTGGCTGCCCTAAGGTTAGCTCCAATCGTCTAGTGGAGAATATTTCGGACTCGGCACTCTTTCTTCTAAATGATGGAACCATAACTAGATTGCCTGATGTTCCTAGCCACAAACGATCTGCTATTGACCTGTCTTTGATTTCGCCATCACTAGCGACTAGCTGTACTTGGCAAGTTCAAAATAACACTTTAGGTAGCGATCACCTCCCAATTATCATTTCCTTAAGAGGATTTACAATTTTGCATGATGATAAAAGGGGATAAAATCCCAAAATTTAATTATAAACGAGCTGACTGGGATAAATTCAAGTCCATTTTAATGTCATTTAATGTTAGTATGCTGGAAAACCCAGATATTGATAAAATGTATTGTAACTTTTCTGAATCGTCTTGAAAGCTGCAAACCGAGGCAATCCCAAAATTTAGTCAGACAAAATCCTCTAAACATGCTGGCAAGGTCTGGTGGACGGAATCCTGCAAAGATGCTGTTAATAAAAAGAAATCTAAGTTCAAAATACACGCAAAAGACAAAAAAGTAGATGACTTACTCCCCATGAAACGGGCAAAAAATGAAAGTACTAGGATTATAGAGAAAGCCAAAAGCGATTACTGGTCATCATTTTGTGTAAACGAAGTTAATGATAACAAAGATTTTAAAAAGGTATGGACAAAGATACACGAAATGAAACATGGAATACATTTACCCGCTTATCCAATCACATTAGCGTACGAACAATTCCCAACATTAGCTCAAAAAGCTGAACTGTTTGCTGATTTTTTTGCCAAAAATAGCTCCAAAATTAGTCTCTCAGACAAGTGTAGTACTTTGAGGGAAGACCAATCAAATAATCATATCTATTCTGACCCAGAAGAAAACAATGAACATTATTTAAATGCAGAAATAACATTAGAAGAATTAAGAAATGCTATATCGTCATTGCCAACAAAGAAAACATCAGTTGGTTTAGACGCAGTCTCAAACGAAATGTTAAGGAACCTTCCAATCAATTTTACAACATTTCTGTATACCATTATGAAAAAAATGTTGGATAGATGGGAAGACTCCGTCTGTTTGGAAAGATTCTGTCATTGTGCCCATTCTCAAGCAGGGCAAACCTAACTCTGATATTAATAGTTATCGTCCTATCGCTCTCACCTCTCATACTGGTAAACTAATGGAAAAAATTGTATTAAATAGACTTACTTATCATTGTGAAAAAACCGGACATATTCCCACTGCTCAGGCTGGGTTTAGAAAAGGCCGATCGACTGTTGATCACCTTGTAAAACTTACAACTCAGATAAAACGTCAATTTGCCCGGAGAAAAAATGTACTTGCAACTTTTTTCGATGTCAAAAAGGCGTATGATCAAGTCTGGCATGAGCGACTTTTATATAAACTTAAAATGATAGGTCTCTCTGGTCACATTTATGATTACTTCAAAGAATTTCTTGCTAACAGAACAATTCAAACCAAAATAGGAAATACATATTCTAACAAGAGATTTGTGGAGATGGGCATCCCTCAGGGTTCTGTAATTGCCCCCTTGCTCTTTAATATCCTAACGCACGATCTCACAAAAAGTATTTCTAAAAATTCCAGTTTAGTTCAATATGCTGATGACATATGTTTATGGATGAATGTTACTTTAAAAAAGAACACACCTTTAAGGTCAATTACATACATGAAAAAATTATATCAAAGAGACTTAGACAGTATCACCAGATTTATGTTTGAGAATGGGTTATGTCTGTCTGCTGAGAAATCTCATATGATGCTTTTTGATGCTGGTGGAAATTCTCATGATCTCCCTACTTTTAAGATGGATGACACAGTGCTTACCTACACATCTTGCATAAAGTTTTTAGGTGTACATCTTACTTCAAAATTATCATGGAACACACATATTGAGTATATCATAACTCAAACAAGGAAAGCTCTTAACCTTCTTAAAGTTGTGAGTTACCAGAGTTGGGGACAGGATACGTGCACTTTAATTCATTTATCAAATTCTCTGGTCAGGACAAGTATTTCATATGCACAGGAAGTATATTTTTCAGCTCCTAAGTATCTTCTAAAAAAGCTACAAAGCACAGATTGCAAGGCATGCAGAATAGCCCTAGGAGTTCCCCTTTACGCTTCCATTATAGGGACATATCATGAAGCTGGCGTTTTGCCCCTGGATGCTTATCGAAAATTAGCTTGTGCTAAATACATTCTAAGATGTTCTACTGTTCATAATTCAAATGTGGATGAACTTGATATGCGATCTGATTTAGATTTTCCAAAGCGCGCAAAAACAATACGATCAAATATAACCATCCTTACGTACTCCTCAAACCTGTTGAAATCTGCCAAAATTGATCACAAAACCATAGCCCCACGTTATCCCGTGAGTCCCATTCCTAATTGGGAACTTATCCCGGCAAGTTTTGATTATAAATACACTGCTTTGCAAAAGAATGTTAATAATAACGTCTTAGGTGCTATGGCCAAGTCACATATTGACGACAGTTATCCTAATCACTTAAAAGTTTTATACAGACGGATCCCTATTAAATGGCAATGCTGGTTCTGGCTTTATTATTCCTGCTTTGAAAGCAGATAAATCTTTTCATCTTGGAAAGGGGTTTTCTGTTTTTTACGGCTGAATTGATAGCAATTCGAATGGCTCTGCATTATATTACTGACATTCCACGTGATTTTTCCAGAATACTTTTTTGTGTTGATTCCAAATCTGTTCTTCAAGCAATGGAATCTATTGCTGCTACCAATCGCGCCGAGATAATCACCGAACTAAAAATTCTGATCCATTTCCTTACATCTAGAGGGATAACAGTGGACTTTTGCTGGATTCCGTCACACTGTGGGATTGTAGGAAATGAATGGGCAGACAGATCTGCCCGTATGGGATCCAAAAACTCTGAAAATTCTGTCCATATCAAAATACCTTTGAGTCTTCACGAAGCCTATGGACTCTTAAAAAGAGACTCTTTTGAGTCTTTTCATAACCTGTACAAAGATTCAGTACTCTTTAAAATACATGCACAAGATTCTCCACCGAGTTGCTGTTCAAGAATTCAAAACTTTACTCGTCCATCTAACGCGTCCATTCAAATTCGTAAACTGTATACAAAGACGTATGTGCATCTACACAAATTTCGGAAACTGGAATCTCTCTTTTACAGGCTTAAAGTTAACGCTCTTCGTACAAAATTTCACACAAATTTACAATGCGCTTGTGGAGCAGTCGACAGTTTCAATACTCTGCATTTTCTCTGTAATTGTTCCTATTTTAACTCATCTCTCTCCAATTTCCGACAAAAAGATTCCCTGTGCATTTCCAGAATTTTCATGCCTTTTTTACATTTGTAAATTCGTTGATGTTAAGCCCAGTTGGCTCGTTTGTGTAAATATTTTCAGGGTTTTTTTTTTAATGCTTTGTAATCTGTCTAAATTGTTACATTTAGAACATCTTTTTCATTTCAGTTGTCAAAGTCGCACACGCACACACACACACACACGCGTGCGCGCGCGCGCACACACACACACACACACACACACGTAGGCCTATAATAGCATGTTGCATACACTATTTCCATTTCTCTCTTCCACTCATTTCTGCATTATTTTGTCTAATATCACTTAAAGTGAACAGACGTTAAATTGAAGAACTAACTAACTAACACACACATTCGCCCTCCTGCTTCAACTAACTTTACAACGAAAAAGAGAATGTGACAGTTGGGAAAAAAAATGTCCAGGTGGGCAACACATAACAGAACCAACTTTATGAATGAACAAGACCGGCATAGATTATGACGAAGAAGAAGAAAAAGAAGAGGAGGAAGCACAAGAAGAACAAGATGAAGACGAAGGAGATGAACAAGAACAAGAAGAAATGGAGGTGGAAAAAGCGAATGCAAAATAGGAATGAGATAAAATGAAATTGAAAGAAAAACAAACGCACACACACACACACAAAAAGATACTTTATTCATTATTTGTAGTATCCCAATACGATCCTTTCCCCCCAAATCAACATCGCGAAAGAAAATTACTTTAAAAAAAAAAAAGGCTTGAAGAAGCAGTCACATATTTCAAATAGAGAAAGTTCTCACACAACACAACCCTCTGCCCTTCCCTGTTTCTCCCCGTACACTCACCTATCAGTTCTTTGGCCACACGATCCTGCTGTCCAACAGGTCTTTTCCTTCCGGGCTAAGAAGCACTGTCACGCAATTCCCCCGTGTTGTCTCTCTGGAGAACGACACGGGGGACAATCGGGGAGGGGGAAAGAGATGAATGGCCCACACTCCGATGGTTTTTCAGGTAACTCTGCGTCATCTTGCTGGTGTCTTGGTGCGCAGGCTCGCGCGCGTCTGCATGTGCGTGTGTGTGCGTGCGCGCGCGCGTGTCTTGTCTGTCTCTGTGTGTGTGGGTGCGTGTTTGTGTGTGTGAGTGAGAGAGAGATTATTTTCAGCCGTACATTTACATCCCATGTATGCAGCTGTTGTTTTTATTCTGGGAAAGGATTATGATGTACAGGACATCTGGGGTATTAGGCCTATTGATTTTAGCGAGCGACAGGGAGAAAGACGGAGTGGGGGTGGATGGGTTACGTATCTATGAGAATAAATAAGCCGATACGATCTTTTGTTGTTGTTGTTGTTAAACCACACACTGGGTCTGCAATGATCATCCAACAAGAAATGCAGATCGTGTAGGGTTAATGAAAAGAAATAAAAATGACGTCACAGAGAGAGCAAAATCCGAGGAAGATACACCTATATAACAAAGCAAACTGGGACGGCGTGAGGGAAGCCATGAAGGAACTAGATGGCAGGCTGGAAAAGGAAAGGGTAGCCTCTCAACCCAAGAGCTCTGGACCAAGTTTAAAACGGCCTATTCTGAAGCAGTGGAAACATACATACCATCCTAACAGGCCCACCCCAAGTTCAGCAAACCCTGGGTTACTCCAGAGCTTAAAAAACTCATCAACAGGAGAACTCGACTGTACAAGAAGATGAAAAAGGCACCCAGGAGCTCAGAGATGAATGCCAAAAGCTGAGAAGGACCATTCAGCGCAAAATCAGACGAGAATACTGGACGTACATAAACGACTCCATCACTGAAACTTCCCCGGGGGAACCTCCCTCACTTAAAAGGTTCTGGACCTATATCAAGCACCAGAGGACAGCTTAAAGTGGATGGCAGACTGATATCAGAGCCAAAGGACCAAGCAGAAACTCTGAACAAGCAATTTCAATCTGCGTTCACCGAAGGAAAAACCTACACGAGGGAAGAGTTCAAAGCGAAATGCCAGATGAGAAATGCAGACTTTCCAAGAGCTGACCAGTATCCAGATCTCCGAGGATGGTGTCCTAAAGATTCTCAAAGGTTTAAATCCATACAAAGCTTACGGCCCCGAGGAGATAACACCCAAGTACTGAAGACTCTTGCACCAGAAATCGCTCCATACTTACTCGCATATTCCATCCTCCATAAACCCGGAGTTGTACCCGAAGACTGGAGATCAGCAAATGTCACGCCAGTTTTCAAGAAAGGGGGCACTACGATCCTGCAAACAACAGGCCAGTTTCCCTGACAAGTGTGCCCTGAAATATCATGGAGCAAAATCTTTGTCAGAGCTCTAATAAACCCATCTAGAGAGCAACAAGATACTTTCCCCACGTCACATGGTTTCCGCAGAGAAAGATCTTGCGAAACGCAACTTTTAGAGTTGAGGGGAAGAACTGACAGAGACCATGGAAAAATGCGGCCAAACAGACATTGTCATTTTGGTTTTCGAAAAGGGCCTTTGATAAGGTAAACCACTCCCCCACAAGTTACATCAGTATGGAGTACGGGCCAAGTCAAC
The DNA here is from genome assembly GCA_018398815.1 of Conus ventricosus. Taxonomy (NCBI): domain Eukaryota; kingdom Metazoa; phylum Mollusca; class Gastropoda; order Neogastropoda; family Conidae; genus Conus; species Conus ventricosus. The sequence goes on from JAFLJL010017082.1 coordinate 9,361, forward strand.
AGGTGGATTGGGGGTTTCCTGAAAGATCGGCGACGGGCAGTTGTGGTAGATGAACTAGATCAGACTTCATCGGTGTCAAGTCGGGAGTACCTCAGGTTTCCGTTTGGTCCCAGCTTTTCCTGGCCTCCCATAAACGATTTCCCGAAAATCCTCCTCACAGACACGTCTCTTCGCAGATGCCCACAGCTGTCTACCGCAAGTAACAACAAGCCAAGACCAAGAAATTTACAGCAGGACCTTCAAAAAGCTTGAAAAAGGGAAAAGAGTTGGGACATGACTTTCCATCCGGGCCAACTGAAACAACTCTGCCAGTCATCCGCCCAAACAAAAGAACAAACTTAGTGTCCCAAGCTACCATCTACACAGCCACATCTGGACAAATGTCACTTAAACCCGAAATACCTGGGGGTTACCATCTCTCAAGATCTAATTTGGGGACCTACACATAAAAAACTCATTAGTAAAGCAAACAAGTCCCTAGGTTTCCTGAGGCGCAACCTGAAGATCAGTGCTCGCAACATCAAAGAGACTGCTTACAAAGCACTGGGCGCCCAGTTCTGGAATATGCGTGCACACCCGGGGCCCCCATATACAAAAGACCACATCACTGCCATCGAGGCAGTGCAAAAAAGAGCAGCCCGTTTTGTAAACCCAACAATTACTACCGACAAGCAAGGTTCAAAAAATGATCAGGAGTTAGGTTGGACATCTTTGCAAAACCCGGAGAAAGGATGCACGGCTCGCCAGGGCTCTACAAGATCAGACAGGACTTAGTACATGTGGAGTTTGGAAAGGCCTTGTCCGATGGAAAATCCAAACTAAAGAGCTGCAACCCACGTGACAGAAGACGCATTCCCATCAGCTAAACCGCCTCCAGTGTGTACGAGACTATAGACTGAACTCGTTCCTGCCACGTACCATCCAGGAGTGGAACAACAATTTGACAGAGACTGCTGTGTCATCAGAGACTCTGACCTATTCAGGTCAGAGCAAAGCAGCCTCCTGCAGTAAATAGGTTTTTTTTTTTTCATTTTTTTTTTTAAAAGCGTCAACCTCCCAAAAGTGTCAGAATAATCAACCTGATGATTGTGGACACTCGACAAAATGAAGATGAAAAGAGAGAGAAAAAGAGAAGAGAGAGAGAGCGAGAGCGAGAGCGAGCGAGCCCTATCCAATTTTAAAATACGCAAAGGTCTGCTGTGATTGTGTTCGTGTGCATGTAGTAATTTTTGTGTGGGCGCACACGTTGGTGGAGCCTGGGGGGTCACCGCTTGGGTCTCTGGGACTGCAAAAGCCCTGCACATAGGATTCTGGAGAAAAGGGCAGATAACCAACTCTGAGCGGGTCATGAACACTGGGGAATAGTTAGTCTGAGCTGATCGGAAGGTACACACACACACTGAAGCCTCCATTAGGGAGCGAGTCCGGGACTCAGTCTGCGAAGCTATGTTTAACTCTTTCAACATACATCTGCATGCCCGAGTCCCGACACTTTCTCCACTGTGATCCAGTATTCAGAAGAAAAAAAAACCACCCAAGGTGCTGGGGAGGACCCAGAGAAGCACTGTCTTCACCCGCCTTTAGAGCAGCCCTGTACCACCCTTGGAGGCCCTGCGCGTGTTGACGATGGGTACAGGCACGCGCAGGACACTCCATTAAGATATCAAGGGACTTAACTGCTCCTGAACAGAGGTAAATTAGACTACAGGATGCAGCTCATAACAGCCTTAAAGTAGCATCCCCCTGGGTGTAAACCCGCCCGTATTTCATGACTGCAGAGCCCCCCCGGCGAAAAACACCACCCTCCAGCTGCCGAGCACACCCCCCAGACCCAACCACCCCTGCCCACGGACAGATGAAGACAGTGCCACTTTCCAGACACAGCCAAGCTTTCGCCATACGGTCTTATGTGCCCTCAAGAGAGAATCCAAAGTTGTAGTCTTTCCCACTGTCAACAGGACCCTTTTCCCCGTGGTCATGGGGTCTTTCCTCACCGTCACTGGACCTTTCTCCAGGGGCAGCCTAGTTAAGGCAAAGAAGAAAAAAAAACACCCGAAGGTGCTGGGGAGGACCCAGAGAAGCACTGTCTTCACCTGCCTTTAGAGCACCCTGTAAACCACCCTTGGAGGCCGCCTGTGTTGACGATGGGTACAGGCACGCGCAGGACACTCCATTAAGATATCAAGGGACATAACTGCTCCTGAACAAGGTAAAAATTTGACTACAGGATGCAGCTCTTAAACAGCCTTAAAGGTAGCATCCCCATGGGTGTACCAGCCCGTATTCATGACTGCAGAGCCCACCGGCAAAAAACACCACCCTCCAGCGCCGAGCACACCCCACAGACCCAACCACCCCTGCCCACGGACAGATGAAGACAGTGCCACTCCAGACACAGCCAAGCTTTCGCCATACGGTCTTATGTGCCCTCAAGAGAGAATCCAAAGTTGTAGTCTTTCCCACGTCAACAGGACTTTCCTGTGGTCAGTGGGTCTTTCCTCACCGTCACGGACCTTTCTCCAGGGTCAGCCTAAATTAAGGCAAAGAAGAAAAAGAAACACCCGAAGGTGCTGGGGAGGACCCAGAGAAGCACTGTCTTCACCTCCTTTAGAGCACCCTGTACCACCCTTGGGCCTGCGCTGGTTGACGATGGTACAGGCACGCGCAGGACACTCCCCTTAAGTATCAAGGGACATAACTGCTCCTGAACAGAGGTAAATTGATACAGGATGCAGCATAACAGCCTTTAAAATAGCACCCAGGTGTACCACCCGATTTCATGACTGCAGAGCCCACGGCGAAAAAACCACCTCCCCTCGAGCACACCCCACGACCCAACACCCTGCCACGACAGTAAGACAGTGCCACTCCCGACACAGCAAGCTTTGCCATACTCTAATGCCCTCCAGAGAATCCAAAGTTGTAGTCTTTCCCACTGTCAAAGGACTTTCCTGTGGTCAGTGGGCTTTCCTCACCCTCACTGGACCTTCTCCAGGTCACCTACAATCTAGATCGAGGTTGGGTAACGAGGCACGGCCATCAATGACTGCGTTGCGAAACAACCAGAAACCATCGGCAAACAGCCAAAAATTCTGCCGAAAGCCAAAAAAAA